>SRPO01000120.1:0-64259 GCA_018360065.1 Claviceps pazoutovae
AATGCACTATATAACCTCGATCAAGCTGCAGACGTGCAACTTGGTCACTTGACCTTTTGGGCGGAACGGGTGGTTATGCGTTTCTCACAAAGTCCTTCAACTTGTTCTTGTCGTGGACTTGTGGCCGCATGCAAGAGCGTCCAATCACGTTGCAGAATCATGTGGGATGGACCCACAACTAGAGTGGGGTATTTGTAAATTGTAAATTACGATTTTTTGACGGATAATTTACAGCGTAATTTACGCGTAATTTACACAATTTGTAATTTACGTGTAAATTGTAAATCCCATCCCTAATACAGAGTACTCTGTCCAGGGTATCCCTATTCTTCGCCGTAACTTTTTATGTCGTGAGGTAAATGCCAATCAAAAAGTGGGACGTCGCTGAGCTCAGCTAGCGCAGCTCGGTTGCCCACACACCCACCAGAACGTATCTCACTCCCTTCGGATAACGTCGCGAAACTCTGCGATCTATTGCTTCACCATTGATGTATAGCCGCAACACCGAACATAAAGGCATGATATGGTTGCATGGTTGGGCTCCTAATTAGCTATGTATCTACGCACACTCAACACCACGTTGGAAATTGTGACAGAAATAGCAACACACAGATACAAAACAACAAAGTTTTCGACGAACGCCCGTATATTGAGATGGTATTTGAGAGCCACGATCACAACGAATCCTGACGTACGTTGCGGAGAGGTGCCCGTCAATCATGCGATAATTGCTCAAGGCGTCCTTGACAAAAGGGCATTCCTTTCTGAAGGGCCCATTGCTGTAGGAAGGCAAAAAGCTCGTCAAAAGTATCAAACTGCACAGAGGGAGGCAAATCTTGGATTTGCCCTCCATCAATACTCGTCAAGGGCTGTGCCGTGGGGGACAATGAGCGTGTTGGCGTGAAGCTCAGAAGAGGGATTGAAAGACATAATGATGATGAAGTTGAAGTTGAGGAATTACTTTGATGAGAATTCAATCGTTACTGATGATTTTGACGGCAAGTTGACGTTGATGGATGTTGGGTTGTAAGAGTGAGAAATTCTGCTCGTCCGCGTCGTCACCGCGTCGAGAGCGAAGTACGCGAGAGGGTGTGGCATAGGGGAGGTGGCCGTATCAAAAGCTCCTCTTCTACGGCTACTGATAGTATGCGCCCCACTCCTGCGGTACAAAAAGCTACGGCGTAGAATAGGGATGTCCCACTGTCCATGTACTCCGTAGGTACTATATACATACATAGTCGCTTGCTGTCACCCTGTGCCCGATTATTGCATAATCACTGACTCCGTACTCCGTACAAGGCACAACTACCTCTCGTACTCTTGTAAATAATGATACATAGTTCCAATATCGTAAGACTCGTCAAGATACGAAGAGAGTAGAGAGTAGCGGAGAGAACACGCCTCTACGAATAGGTATGTAGTCGATCAATGTGTCGACAAGTCTACGAATCCCGCGGGACAATATTCAGTCAGCGTCTTGCGATCCACGGTCTCAATCTTGAATCTCCCATTGTTGAGCATCACATTCGGCGCAGGTGCCCATCTACATATGCCTGCATTATGCTCGTTTAGGTACAGTCCTACACACTCCGTGCTGCCACCCTACCGATCTCCGTCAATTTTAACAATCAACGCGGTTACATTATGTAAATTCAGGTCCTTTTTCAGTTCGAGGCTCCACGATCAAATCGTACTGATTCATCACTTTATCCTCCACCGTTTCGTGGAACACATCCACCTCTGTGCTGGAAAATTTTCTGGCAGAAACCCCGCGCTCAAATAAGACATCTAACTCGGCAAACGTGCGCCCTCGGGGCTCCGGGATACGGAAGTAGGTGTATATAATGCAGCAAAAGCAGATGCCGCCCTGTGCCCATGATCATAGACAGCGAGGAAAAAGTCAGAGATTTGCGGTGTGCACATTTTGCTTCTGGATGAAACACAAAAGGAGTCAAGAGTTTGCACTTACCCAGAAAAAGCCAGTATAGTTGCTCCAATTCCATTCGCCTGGGTTCAACATGTACGGCGTCAAGATGCTCGTTATTATTCCTACAATATTGCTAAGGGTCATCAGGTTAGTGAAGTGATCGCTGAAGAGTCTGACATATGCACGTGCTTCTGCACTTACTAAAGATTCCTTCCCAGCACTACGGTCTTGATCTGAAGTCTGCGAGAGGACAACTCGCCCACGAGAGAATAGCAAACCGTTCCCACCGTCAATTGATAGAACAGCGCCCAAACAATCATGATGCTACCAGTAGCAAGAGACCCTGCTTGTCGGTGCTCATGGGGCACGAGCCCCAAGAAACCTAAGATGAAGAGCATCGCGCAGAGCCCACACAGCCCGTATAGATAAAGAGATCTTCTTCCAATGCCAAGTGTCATCAAGCCCCAAGCCCCAAAAACTCCAATCATGTTGATAGCGTATTGGCCCAGTGCAAAAGAATACGCATCTTTGTCTGACAGTCCCGCTTGTTTTAGGAAGTATGTCGAGTAGTTTGAAAACGAGTTACCGCTCAAGTTCTGAATTGCCCAGGTCATGCAAACAATCTCCGTTCTTCGAAGGTCAACGCCCTTGAAGCAGTCCCAGTACGCTGCTCCCGAAGTCATTTTCTCTTCCAAGGCTGTGGTGTGTACCATCATGGCAATTGTTTCGTCAGCGTCAAATTCTGTTTCCTTGTCGAGACTGGTCAGACGAAGAAGCGCTTGTTTGGCCTCCTGTGTCTTTCCTTTGCGAACCAACCACCACGGGGACTCAGGAGCAAAGTAGATGCCTATGAACAGAGGCAGTGGCCAAATCCACTGCAATGCATAAGGAATACGGTACGCCCACTCGTCGTCGCGGTCCAGCATGCCGCGAATGGCGCCAATGCCAATCTCCTGTCCCAGGCCCCAACAAAAATTTACGTAGGTCGTCAGATAACCGCGCAAAGCAACGGGGCATACTTCGGAAGCATATGTAACGGCCAATGTCTGGAAGATTCCCCAAGGAATGCCACATAAGATCTCAGCCACCAGGAGTGTCTGGACGTTTGGGGCGGTGAAGAAGATTGCGGTAAACCCTGTGATGAGCACAAGACAGATCATGACAGTGTGACGATACCCAAATCTCTCTGAGACAAATCCGTTGATGAAGAGACCAATGATCTCGCCAACAATAGCACCCTGTACTGCGACGTCAGCGACGGGAGCCGCGGCACTATCAATAAAGACCCGGCGGCATTCGAATGTTGAGAAAAATGACGACGAAATTCTCTCCAAGAGCAGAGGGGGGGTAAATACATATAACAGCAAACCTGAACTCCCGGCCACTCACATTGCTTAGACCAGCTTGCCAAGGGGCAGGGACCTCGTACGTGCCAGATTTGGGCTGAAATTCACCATATTTGCGAGTGAATTGGGGAAATGCGTCTAAGTTCGACACGAAAGATACATGCTTAGTTAGTCGGTGCTTCGACATATGCTCGTTATAACGCAGGCAAGATCCTGCGCAGATCCAAGAGAACATGAACTCACAAAAGTTGTTGACAAGACTGATATCGTAGCCCTCCATGACAATACAGGTGGATATCAGAAGACTCCAACAGACAGCCTTTGGATATAGTTTGAGCCCTTGCCAAAGTGTCATACGCTGCTCTTTTGCGGCGGCGGACCTTGCATTTGCGATAACGTCGTGATGTGCATTGGGTAGAACCGAGTGACCTTGGCCATTGTCATCAACCCGGGTGACTTCGGGAGGCTGACGATGCCCACTCTCACTGTGAGAGAACGCCTCATTGTTGGAACTCATGATATGAAACACACACTCTCTCCCCTCTTACGTCTCTTGAGTCTTTGTATTTTCTCTTGTTCTTCCAAGACAAAAAGGGGGGCAGAAAAAAGGGGGGCTCGGCAATTTATGTTTTGATTACCAACCGAGCATTCGGAATGTAGAATCGAGAATGCTGGCAGACCAAGAGATATGCTTTGGCCGCGACGCACATGAAGCGTCTGATATGCGCGGCCACAAATCTTACGGATACCGAACGAATTGTACGTGTGTGCCGGCTGGCGATTCGGATTAGGAGTATGGACGGACGAGCAGCTGACACCAGAGACAAGACTGACGAGGGGTCCAAGCTCGATTTGGCATAAAGTAACTAGGTACCTAGGTACATATGTGCATAATACATAATTACCTTCAGTTTCCAGGCTATCGAGTTCTCGACTGACCAAGGATCTACTTGTGGTAATTAACTTTGTGCATATGATTATGTATGTACCCATTGAGGCCAGACCTAAGTTCCGAGGTACGAGGTGTAAACCGTAACGAGACCCAAAACTCAGCTCGCAACCACGGTACATAGGTACCTTTGGACAGGTACGGAGTAGCTCTGTGCCTAAATACTCCGGCATGAGTAGTGGGGCGCTTCGGAGGCGCTGGCACAGTGGCAAGTTGCAACATTCTTGGCTCAATTTTAAAATAAATAGACATCGGCGACCTGTCCCCCGACTGCCGCTCCACCATCACGACGTGTACCAGTTCACATTGGGATGGGCAAATGGCGGGTACGGAGTACAGTGGACAGCAATTCGAACAGGTAGCCGATACAAATTCATCGCCTCTTTTCCGTGAGGCCTGACGGACTCCATTTATTGCATGATTTGTCCAGAGCGCCAGGAATTTGGATTGTCCAAGCCTGAAGATCACGAGGAGACGGGCTAATAGAATAATTACATAGGTACTCGCGAGTCGCATGAGTCGCAGACTGTACCTAGTGTATGTACCTACTTATTAGCTGCGCTCCGGGCGAAAAGCGCTTTGCCAGAACTGTCGGTCCTTGCTCCGCTTTCAGTCAACCACCCTGTCACCCCGCAGTTCTGTTATTTGTCATTGCTCCCTCACATTTTCCTTGTGAGATGTTGTTGCTACATACATACTTGTTGAGACACCTTTTGTGATCGAGGGACGCTTTTTGTGGAGTTGTCGTGTCAGTCTGGATTCGCATGTTTCCCTTGCTGTTCAATTCCGTTCTGTTGGTTTCCTAGGCATCTGGAGAGATCGCATGAGACATCCGAAGTTCAAAACAAGGGAGATCAGTTTGGGCATTTGGTTAAAAGGGTTGAGGGAGCCCACTGAGGATAGGAAAGGAGAAAAAAGAAGGGAAGGGGGTGTTTTGTCGTGTTTTGAGGACTTAGTTCCTGTCGTGAGGATAGTGAGTGAGTATCGTTCTATCTTCCCGTTTTAGTCTGGTAGATCTTGTCATATCTATCAGTCATTCTTCTCTTGTCCTTTCTCAGCCAGTTGAGATTCTATTCTTCGTCTGTCTGGACACCCGTTTGACCTTTTGTTCGGGTTTCCACCTTTTCGGCCTTCCGACCTCTCATGTTTTCTCCGAGGCCGGGACCTTGTGTACATACTCCGTAGGTAGCCCGTGTCTAGAAGTAGACTCTGTAGACTGTACTCCGTACTTACTCCGTACTACTCCGTACATTACCTACCTCCTGGGTCTCCTGCCGAGTAAAACTAGGTACATACATGTATGTACCCACATATCCGCCAAGCAAGTCTTCGCAACAGAAGTTTCTGAAAAGTGGATTTACTCCGTGGCAATCAAGCGCGCTAGCCAGATTGGGTTGTACGGACTCACACACCCGAACACCCTCACGCCCGTACACCGGCACACGGTCGCACACCCAGCCCACAAGTAAATCGCATATGGCACAAATTCAAATCACGATTTTCGGTGATTTGTGTCTTTTGGGAGTGTACGTTAGGTAAGCAGTGGGAAACGAGATTAGACAACACAAATCATGCATGCAAATGAGCAACTTCGTTTGTCCAGAGGTGATCAGCCAGGAAGAATATGTGCACAAGCGACTGCGGATTTTGATGCCTAGTTCCAGCCTCCTTTGGCCAAGTCGATTATGGAATCCAAACAGTGAACACAATTGCACGTCCTCTTCGTGTTTCTCGGAACAAGCCACGGGATTCGCGCGATTCTCCCAATTATACGTGCTTTCTTACGCGTCTGATGCTCGAGTTAAGCCGCTGTCCGCCTCCTGTACCTCGTGTTGACGGCAGCTGGTGCCTCGGTGCCAGTGAGCCTTGTTAAGTAATCTGATCAATGTCCTGAGTAGGGGAGAGGGCACTGGAAGCCCCTATATGTATTCATAGCGATGTTGTTGCGTCTGCTGCGGACTGTCGTCTGATCAGAGTGGCGTTGACTCGTTGAAGTGCGTCCATCGCTGCGCCGTGTGTAAAGACCACTTTGTTGTGCGATTCGACGGAAGGACTAAAAAATTGATAGAGCACAATGCTCTGAAACTAAAAAAAAAATCGATGAGCTCGTTGTGTTGTTGATGGTGAAAGTTGATGAATTGACGTTGTTGTGGTGTGGCCGCATGATCAATCCACTTTTCAGAATCCTCTGTTGCGAAAGCTTGCTTGGTGAATAATTTGTTCTCCCCGAGGACCCCACATCCGATCGAATAGGTACGTACCTACGTCGAACGTCAACTCCTCGACCGGACGCGGCTCATAATCTTCGCCTCGAATCGCACGAATCACGATACATACCCTAATCCTGATCAAGGGCAAGGAGAGACCGAAAGGGATTACATATTGGCTAGGCTTCCGGTCGCATCGTCGCGCCCCGACGCTACTTGGTAGAGGGCTGTCACAGCGCCTTCGGTTTTGTAGCCGAAAGCGACGTCGTCCGGCTCAGGAGTTTGCTTTCTCAGAGGCGCCTGATTGCTCTTTACGACTATGAATCCTTCGGCCACGGGCAAGGCTTTGAAGTGATGAAACTTGGAAGTATAGGGATGCTGTTGTGAAACAGAGTCCAAGAACGTGATCATCAATACTCAATGAAGTACGTAGCTCTTATTTATGCTCAAATTTCGACCGATTATTCACCCTCGAAGTTGAAAGCATTCGCATGTATGATGTACCGCACAGTACCAGTACGGAGCACATACCATCGTCGATGTGACGGATGGTCACGTGTTTTGGCTAAAATCGCCGGTCGCAATGAGACCCTAGCTAAATGACGGTCGGCGTAAATACATACCCTAATCTACCACAAAAATGGTCCAATGAGTCACCCATGAGAAATTATTGGACAAAATTTTTTCGCAACAAATGCTCGTGTACCAAGCAGAGTTGAAGCCTTTGGATATTTGTAACGAAGAACAAGCAAACTGCCAATCCAAAATGACTGACCAGACTCAAGACGCTCAAACCCAAATCCAGGAGCTGCAGAAGAAGATCATGCAGCTCCAGGCTCAAGAACCTCAGAAGAGCCCCTACGACACGTATCAGACTTCTTTAACAAGTCGCTACTGCAGCAATGAGATGACTAGCCTTTTTAGCCAGAGATCTAGGCATAGCACTTGGCGCAAGCTTTGGCTGGGACTCGCTGAGGCCGAGGCAAGTTTGGGAATCGATGTAGTGACGGCTGAGGCTCTTGATCAGATGAGGGCTCATCTCACCGTGAGCGACGAAGACTTTGCGACCGCAAGCATCGAAGAGAAGAGAAGACGTCATGTGAGTCGTTCCTAGTATATATGGAGACTTGTTGTCAATCCACACGTGCTAAATCTGTACATGCAGGACGTTATGGCTGTAAGTCTTTTCATAAATTCGCCTCCAACTCATCCTTCACAGGATCTGACATGAGGACAGCACGTCCATGCTTTTGGAGTTGTTGCGCCCGCAGCTGCGGGTATCATTCATCTTGGCAGCACGTCATGCTTCGTAACCGACAATACGGAGCTGATCTTAATGCGTGATGCCCTTGATATCCTACTGAACAAGTTGGCCAAGGTTATTTCAAACTTGGCAGCCTTTGCCAACCAGTGGAAATGTAGGACTCTGAGACCTCGTTTTCACCTTGGTCTATCGGAGATGAAACGTGACTGACTGGTATGGCATGTAGCCGAACCAACTTTGGCCTACACCCATTTCCAAAGTGCTCAGTAAGTTTTCATGTCATCTTTCATGTCATCTTTCATGTCATCACAAGGCCTGAGTTCACTTTCGCTCTATCAGGGCTGGTACGGGTCGGGAGTGAGCTCATGCGGAAGTACTGACATGTTTCTAGACCCATCACTGTTGGACGCCGCGGTGAGTCTTCAAGTTAACCAGCCGTATTGGCGTGCCAATCTCTAATGGAAACACTAGCGGCTCAGTGGGCCCAGGATCTTATGATGGACTTGGAAGCTATCGAAGCTGTGCGCAGTGGTCTCAGATTTCGAGGCGCACAGGGTGCGTTCAACAGCTTTCCTCTGATTAATTTCACTCATCTGAACATCGACAGGCACAACTGGAACACAAGCCAGCTTTTTGGAAATGTTGGTATTTTTCCTGACCTGAAGGAGGAAGCCGGAAATAGGTCGACGCATGTGATGCACTTGGACTAACACCTGTATCTTCAGTTTCCAAGGCGATCATACCAAGTGTGACAGGCTTAACGAACTTCTGTGTGAAAAGTTTGGCTTTCCCGCATGCTACGTGAGTCGTCGTTCTCACATGACCACTGCTTCATGTTGGGCAACGTTGCTGACTCTTACTAGGATATCTCAACCCAGACATAGTGAGTTGTTGCTACGCAATAGTTGGCTCACAGGGCCTTTGCTAATCTTTCGTCGAAGCACACGCAAAGTCGACTTGATAGTGGCAAATGCAGTCGCGGGTTTGGCGGCCAGTGCTCATAAGATTTGCTCCGACATCCGGTTGCTGGCGAGCAACAAGGAGATTGAGGAGCCAAAAGAGGCGAGCCAAATCGGATCATCAGGCAAGTCCCATCAAACCCTGATCATCTTCCGGGCTTCATCCGTCATAATGTACGAAGGCACGCAGTAAAAGATTGCTAATATTTACTAGCCATGCCATACAAGAGGAATCCGGTAAGTCTCATCTTCTATTCTAACTTCGTCTCAGTTGCCCTAGTCCCACCTTGATGACTCTGAGACACTATCTTCCAAGTCCATCTGTTGGTGTTCGTCTCAGACCTCGCCACCACCACTCTTTCCCTTATGCCCACTCTCCTCTCTACCCCTTGCACTTCTGATCTTTTCTTCCCTCTTCCTGTGTGTGGCCTGTCGTTGTCTTCCTTCAGTGCGAAAACGTCTAGTTCAAATTATAGTCCTCCTTGGGCGCAGCGCTGACTAATTTGCAAGATGAGGAGCGAGCGAATCTGCTCATTGTCTCGCGCTTTGATGGCAAAGCCAACCAGCTTTGCTAATACGATGTCCACGCAATGGTTCGAGAGGACTCTCGATGACTCCGCCATCAGACGTAAGTGTTCCTACCAATGCATATAAAGCTGCGCATCACTGGTGCCCCCGCCTGAATAAGAAACATCTGTCCTATACGGGGATGCAAACGAATTCGTGGGTATTTAGCTGAACTTCAACAGGAATTGACATCCCCGAGATGTTCCTTTTGGCCGATGCCATTCTCATTGGACTTGACAACGTCTCGGATGGCTTCGTAGTATACCCGAAACGTATTCGCAGTCGCTTCTTAGAGGAATTACCTTTCATGGTCACAGAAACTGTAAGCCACCTCACTTGCTCTTGAATGAACAAGTCGAAGATCCATCCAGTTGACATAGGAATTACGTTGCTGACGATCAATAGATTATCATGAAGCTGGTGGCAAAGGGTGCTTCCCGGCAAGAGTCAGTACCGCTCATCGCAATACTACCGATGGTCATTTGCTGACACAAATCAGGGCGCACGAGGAAATTCGAGTCCTCTCTGTTCAAGCAGCAAGTACTGTCAAGGACGAAGTATGTTTGGGCTTTCCTTGCATGCTTTCCTAGCCTCCGGTTGAGCAACCATTGTGCTGACAAAACTTCACAGGGCAAGCCAAACGATCTCATCGAGCGCATCCGTGGCAATGAGTACTTCGAGCCTATTTGGGTCGAGCTCGACTCCATGCTCCAACCCGAGCTCTACATCGGCCGCAGTGTTGAGATTGTAAACAAGTATTGCGGTCCCGGCGGCGTGGTGGAAAAGGCTCTCGCGCCGTACCAGCAGTACATTCTCAAATCCACCACAGCACAGCTCAATGTTTGAAACGGACCAGCTGCGCTCGATGAGTTACCATGATAGATATGCGAGAAGGTGATTCGAGTGTCTTTAGTGTTCCGCACAGGTCTATCATGAATCACAAGCGGGGTAGCGAGCATAACGAATTAGCATATGTAGACATGTTTGAGTTAAGATAATTCACGTCACGCGTCTGCATATACCAAATCTCGTTCCTCAGCATGCTGACAATATGAGGATACCTATTTCATGTCTAAATGCACTCCAAGCGATGTGTAAGGCCGTCCTCAGGATCATGGCGCACTACATTCCTCAACGTTACAAGGACGTATCTTACCTCTGCAGGCGTTGAACCATGAGTGAGCCAGGAGATTGGTTGGCAAGGCAAGGCACACTAATCAGATACACGTCTTGTAACGAGAAAAGTATCGCATGAATATGTATAAAAAAAAAGAAGACGAATGCCACCACATCGAGATGAGAAGGAGAATACACACCATCCGATTGCGCCGTCGGAAGACAGGCATTGCAGAGCCATCAATTAGATACATCCGCGAGTTCGTGCCGTGGAGCAGGTTTTCATCAAGCTGGCCAGCGACTTTTGGACTCAGCGTTCTTCGCCCAAGCTCTGTCAAGGCATTGGGCAAGTCTCTCTTTTTCTCGGCACCACGCAGCAGCGGCGGCAGCAACTCTCATGTCATGAACTTACTCCACGAGGTCCCGCTATGTCCTGCCCAGGGCAATAACCTACGATTTCGAAGTTCTTCATTGGGCACAATGCAGCGTTGGCTTGGAACACACTAGGCGCAGTTGATGAACGGAGCAAACGCACAAAATGAAACGAGTGTGATGCTCCGCTGTCCGCTATGTATAACGCAGTTCACAAGCACACAAGTCGCCGAATTATGTTCTGCTAGTGATGCAAAGAAGAAGAAAAAATATCCAATGAATCTGATAAGTCTCAGTAATAGGCTATATGCTTCAGCTGTTGATGGATAAGTGTCCGCAGGAATGTATCATCTTGCTACCTACCGAATCCAGCACACATCGCCAACGGTCCCGCTTATCCCAAGCCTGGGACCAAAAAGTTTTGACCCGACTCTAGCTTTATGATGATATGTAAGATATCAAGCACCCACCGACCTGCTGGAAACAAGTCTAACACTCCTCATGATAAATTCACACCAGGCTACTGCCAGACGAGAATCCCTCACCCTTCCATCCTCATCCCGTACACACGGGCCGAATGGATTTCTTGACCTCACCCAATCTCTCAATCCCTCTTCCAGATATCCCTCCACCACTCTTTCAGCCCATACGCCTTCTCCCCTGCCTCTAGATGGACCTTGACACTATCCGTGCTCACGAATCTTTCGACCAAAGTAGACGCTGCTGGATTCCCGACACCGCCCGTTCCTTCTGTGCTTGTGCGTCGGTGAACGGCACGGGTCTTGATCTCTTGGGCAATGAGGGGGGCGACATCTGCGAAACAGGCGTTCAGCTCTCGGTCCAGGGAGAAGTATGGCTTTCTGGCTAGTTCGGGGGCCATGATGTTGTAGCTCCGAGTGATGCGGTTTAAATTATCAATAGATAGCTCCATGTATGCTTTCTCGGTCTTTTCCCACTCTTGGTCGCGGTAAGGTCGTTGAAAAAGAGTAGTAGTAGTAGTAGTAGTAGTGGTGGTGGCGGTGGTGGAGGTGGCAGCAGCAGACGCAGCACCAGTACCAGCAACAGTCTCTATCGTTCGATGGGCAGTGTCTAAACCGGTACAATCCTTGCCACGAATTTCTTCCCCAGCACTGCCTGAGCTTTCAGGGCCCGAATATCTCGGATTATAAGCCACTTCCGCAGCGGCAAACGCAGCCGCTCGCCCCATCTGTTCCTGGAGCGAGCCCCCCCACGACGCAATCGTCCTTGCCACATGCCTCTTCCAATCATTTCGCAGCCGTTCTCGAAAGACCCGGACAGCCTTACTCAGCTCCTGCTGCTTTTCAATCCACGGCGGCACGAGTTCCTGTCGCCGAATCATCCTATTCATAATGAACTCGGTCGTATCTATAAAGGGGCTATCCGCTCTTGGGTCACGCGGCATCTCCTGACCGCGCGGCAGATTCTTGAATTGCCCTCGAGCAATCGCATCCTCGATTCGTTGATTCGCCAAGGCCGCTATGCCGGAGATTGTGGCGGGAATAGCCCTGCCTACTGGCTCGAATCGCTCTCGTAGTTCTGCCTTCATCTCGTCCCTTTCGCTCACGCTCAGGCCCTTGAGGGTCTTCATGTCCATACCGACGTACATGCTTGCCTTATCACGCGCATTGACAGCTCTTTGTCCCGGGCTTTGGGGTGCACGACGTCGCCGCAGTCGTGTATCAACAACCACGGGTGGCTGCAGGCACCTGGCACCAGCCTCAGCTCGCATGGGCTTCTTGGCATCCTGAAGCATTCTGAGTACAGCGTCGGCTGTGTTTTCGGTCCCTGTCCATGGAGTCTCACCAGCTGTGGAGTGCGATGCTTGTTGGTGTTGAGACTCGGCAGCGGCTACTTTTTCAAATAACTTCGCCTTTAGCTCCTCTGAGAAGCCGGCATCTTGGATGGCGCGTCTTCCACTTGCATCGCCTGACAAGAGAGCGTCCTCGGTCGCTTGCTCTAGCCTGCGAGACATTGCGCCGGGTTTCGCTCTCTCGTGTTGATGGCTGCTCTTGACTGGTGATGTAGTGACATCATGGCGCAGTCCTCTTTTCTGTCGAGCCACGGACAGGCTTTGAGCACAACGACAACAGATTTTAAGTCGTTGCAGGGGCGAAGAATGCATCACCATCGAGGGGGATAGTAAGGCCGGGTTGAGAGTTGCGTGGGCAGCCCGATCGGTCTGATGGCGGGTGACCCTGCGAAGGACACAAGGCATGGCCAGCGGGGCCGTCAATGACATTGGGAGTGGGCGACTCGAGGCGCGTGGTTTGGCATCTGATGTCTCCAAATGTCTTGTGGTGTTTTTTTTTTGTTTGCCACCGACTTGGGGCCTCGGCACTGCGCTGTGCACGCATTACAGTGACCATCGCACAGACTACAGAGCACTCTAGCGCTAAAACCTATTGATTAAGGCGTTTATGCTGTGGATCCCGGCGCTGTGATCAACTGCCAAGTTCAATTGCTGCTTACTGACTTGCCTGACTACGCATGACCTAGGTATGTGCCTATCAGGTTGCATGTAACTTAAGTAATCGGCGAAATATGCAGATACATATTTAAAAAAGTCCAGTCATAAGCCACAGGCTAACGTCTCTCGAATTTATCACTCCCGGCTTGCCCACCAAATACTGAGGAACTCTTTTACATGCGCATGGCCCGTGGGTATCACCATTCTAACTCCAACTTCGACGATAACCATCGTCTATCTTCTCTGTCCAAATTCCATCCTTCGAAAAGCCCAACCATACCCCAAGAAATCTGAGAAGCCGCGTCAACTTACTATCTGGGATAGTTGTCGCGCCACCTTGTTTGCTCGCACCGAAGGGGTCTTGATGGCTTGCCGACATCATCATGCCGCCTCGGGGAGTCCATGCTTGGCGTTTGCTCCACAGCCTGCACTCGTGCCATACTGGCCAAGTCAGTGGCCAGACAGACCTCGTGGAGGTCTCGCTCATAGAGGTCTTGAATCTTCCGAGGCTTCTAGGCTCACAGCTTCGGCGCCCAAAACTGCTGAGCGCGTTTTCGATACTAGACGATTTCCCTTCCTGCGTGCATGAGATACGGACTAGCCAAGCCTCGAATAAGTTTTGCTCTCCATGGTCTAGCGGATCGCGATCCTATGATGTATATAAAAAATTCACCTCGGTCAATAAAGTGGTCCCAGCCAACTAAGTGCCATTTTTGTTCGATTATAATTCTTTCACACTTACAAATTTTACCATAATGCGTTACGTATATGTATGGCCTTTTTATACCCAGCCTGTCATGTCTCACTTTTGTTCGGCATTCCAGAAAATGCTATCAGCCGGGCTTATGTGACGTTGGCTTCTGACAGCAGCAGTTATGGCACGAGCTCGATGATGCTCCATCGAATGATCTGGCAGGTTGCAAGAGTTCTCTTGTGAAAGGAGGGGATTCGGCACTTAATGTCAATGATCTTTCATCAGCTGTCGGACGCAACCTCAGAACATAACTTGCACGAGTCGGTGCCCCCATCTTCACTCAACGATGGCATCGAGTCCTCCTGGCCAACTGATGGTCTCTGCCGATGATCGAAACTTGCAGTGGCCATGGTCATGGTAGGGCTTCCTGAAGCACTTATGTCGTCCGATTTATCATCGTAGCACGTAGCCAGGCATGTGCCAAGCTTCTTGCTGTGAGCATGATTGATTTGGCCATCGACGGCCCCAAGAGGATTGCTAAGCCAGGTCGAGTTGCTACTTTCACCGCGCTCCGAGCGCGGAGACCCTTCACGACTGGGAGTAAGACTCGCTTGAGAGCCACCCCAGGTCCTGGATCGTAGCTTCAGAAGTGCTGATAATGTCATCTGATCGTCCTGAGAATCGGTCATCATCGCAAGTTGAGCAAGCCCCGGACTTTGTACGACAGGAGTCGATGTGCTATTAGCCAGATTACCTAAGCTCATGAGCGAATTGCGGTTGGAATGTTCGGATTTCTCCGTGATAGGCGTCAGATTTGGCTCGCGCGAGATCATTCTGCCACTAGTGCTTCGATGTAGCCCATGTGTGCCTCCAGGACCAAAGAAACCCCCATTGGCGTATTCATAGCCCTGGAGACTGGATGCACCAGCAGCGTATGAAGTTGTTGCATGTGAAGTCGGTGGTGCAGAATAAAAGCCAAACTCCTGACCATACCATCCATCCGCATCATTGGCCAACGCGCTTGCATTTGCTTCAGCGATGATGGCATCATCACCAAGATCAAAGTCATCAGCCAGTGTATCATAACCGGGTATTTCGTCTTCAGGTTCATCTTCAAGTTTATCTTCATCGTCATTTTCATCAACCGCGAGACTACGGTCGTCTTCCACGAGGCAAGATGCCGAGGACGACGAAGAACTCCGACGGAACTTCCCGGTGGCGGCGGCTCTGTGTGCAGCAGCAGCTAAGGCCGCTTGATAGGCAGCAATAGACTTGGCCCCGTGATTTAGAGACTCAGCGTCCTGCGGCTGATTTGCGTCATCAGTGTTTTCGCGCACCGTGCTGTGATGCACCGTATCGTCTGTACGTAAGGAAAGGTGTGTGTTGCAGCGTAAACCCGCTGGAGGAGCAGACAGACGTGACGTTGAATTATTTTCTCGCGTCAAGTCATGCTGCTGTGTTGCCCGTCGCAAAGACTGAGCGTACTGAAAAGCTCCCGGGACCGGACGTCCAAATTGATCAGTGTCATTGTCATCAAATATGGATTCGTCAAAAGGCTGCTCATTCGTCTCTAGCGGCACTATGTCATGTCCAGAACTGATGTATTCTTCTTCATTTTCTTCCAGACCTATCATACCATCATCATAGTAAAGGTCGTCTTCGTTATTTCGTTGAGAAAGAGCGTTTTTTGTAGAGTAACAATCACCCAACTCGGCAGCACCTTTTTCGTCACCATCCATGTGGCACACAGTATGAACTTGAGAGAAGTCTGCAAATGGCGAACTCTCGTGAGTTTCTTTCGACATTACGACCGCGATTGGATTGCCGTCCGCGTCTCGAGGCGTCAGCACCATCCCAGAGCCGGGAGGGCTTGCCGAGGTTGACACTGTCATCGAACGCTGGAAGACAAAACCAGCAAAATTCTCTTGGTCGTTGCAAGGATCAGCTTCAACGTCAGTGTCACTAGATTCCAGGAAATCACCATCCTCGAAGTCTGCGTTCACCCCCGGTATTCTCTCCTCTAAGCCATCATCATCCATCATGGTGTCATAGTCAAAAGCGTCCTCATCAAATTCGTCGAACCTCGAATCAAGGATTTTATCATGGCACGTCCTTGTGCGCGCGAGTTCTCGCTGTCGATGGCGCTCTTCTAGGAGTTTCTCCTGTTTTGCAGCTCCGCCCATATCGAAGCTAAACCTGGATGACGTGCTTTTCATGTGTCTTGGAATTGCAGAAATATGTGTTTCTGATAGGGACTTATTTCTCGACCTGGTAGTCCGTACCGAAGATGACAGCACCCCAACTTTGGCTTCGACCGGCTTGTATACATCCTCAGCGGAAACGTCTCCTGATGGAATAATACTTTCTTGGTCTCGTTCTGGTGGGCATGTCGTGACAGCGTCAACAACTCCATGATCGTCTTGGTCGCTCGAGGAGTAGGTAGAGCTACTCGACGTATCTCGCGATGCAATCTCAACAGGTCTGGACGATTGACTTGGGATGGACGATCTGTTCAGTGACTCTGAAGCGCCATCTTGTTCTTTAGAAGAATTTTCCGTGGCACCAGTAGAGGATGCTAGGAGGACCAACTGTTCAGCTGTAGAAGTTGTGCCTGCAGTGATCTGGGGCACAGAATAACTCGTTATGTGTGCCCCCCGTGATTTGCGCGGTGCGCTAAAATCATGAACTCGTGTCCCTTTTATTCGAGGGTCATACGCCGGTTCTTCGTCTTTGTTCTTCGAAAGTATAGGACGTAGGTCTGGCAAGGGTTGATTGTTCTTCTTCCTCATCAACAGTGTGGACATTGGATTTTTCAGGAAGGGAAGACCTTTCTTAGCCCTCTGAGTCTCGACGCTCACCGCAGCTGGGGCGTTGGACATCAGCAAAGGAGCTTCTGGAGGAAGTCTAGCGCCCGCCGGCCGTCGCCCGAGTCTGGAGGAATGAGCTCTTTGAACATCGCTTGGTGTGTTGAAAGACATTATTTTTTTCATATGCGGTTTGAGAGGAAGCTCTGTGGCGACCTCCTGATTCCTATGATTGCGGTGTCGTGATTTGTCCTCGAATTGGGTAGTGCTTATTCTAGCCATGGCGTCCTTCCCAGTCGGAATCTGCTGCGCTTCCACATCCCGACGATAGTTCCGCAAAGCAGCCCCTCCGATAAATCCGGAATCACCATTGTAAGACAAGCGCTGTGTCTGCTGCGGCAGGCTTTCGGAGGTCAGGCCAGTCGTGTTTTGCTTCTTGCATCGCGGATCTAACTCGGAGGAGATGATACTCGTGATCGGCGGTAGAAGAGGCGCATTGGAAGGGATCGCATAATTTGGATTTGGATTATGAGGCGAGGCGGAGTCCAGTTCCTGCGGTGGCACGCTGCTGCTGAGGGGCGAGATTGAAGATGAGTCTTCTGGCGCCGGAGAGGATGGAGTTGATGCACCTCTCCGGTGAAAGCGCAGATGTGAGAGCATACCTGAGGGTCTCAGTACCCTCCAGGAGGGAAGCACGGGCAACTAACAATATTCGAGAAGGTTTGCTGAGGTCATCTGAGCTGCTGTCAAGCAACTACTGGGCAATCACGTTGCGATGCATGAGGCTTATGGGTGGCCCATTATAGCACCTATAGGTCGAAAGCGAGCGCAGCACCTGATGGCAAACTCGCATCACGAGCAAAAGCCCGGCTCATGGATTGTCAGTGATTGCGACGGAAGCGAAAGCCTGCTGTTGCGACATGTGGGCATCACGGGCGAGCTGACGAAGGACATGATGCTTGGAAGAAGTCTTGAAGTGGTTGGGTTGCTGTTGGTGTTGGCTCTGGCGAGCCCCATAATAAATTGGACTCCTGGACCCTGGTCCAGCTTGGCCACCAGGAGGTAGGTACCTGTGATCTCAGACCTCACATCTTGGACCTAGCAATGTTGCGTTTTGAGAAAGCACAGCATATTGCTTGATCACGGACTTTAATATGTAGTGGCTTCAAAGATGAGTAAAGGCGCACATCGTCTTCCAGCCCCATGCCTTGAATAGTGCTTTTAGCCAGGATGAAGGGCGGCTGATCAGGTGGTCACCTGGCTGTGCCACACAGACGGGGCGCCATCATGAAAGAATCGTGATTTACTCGGCCTTGATTTTTCTTGTGACGACGACTTGAAACTGAACCACACTTCATTGCAGTAGGGTATTTTGATGTGCCCCTCATGCCATCTCGAGTGTATACGTCCGACTTGCCAGGCAGGAGGCAGAAGAGGCAGCGGCTGCCCACCGCCAAGGCAGTGACGAATATGCTTGTCAGGTCTGCAGGAGCGAGGTCGTTCGTTTGATCTAGAAAGGGAAGGAAAGCCGCTGTTGATCTCTCCTTGATCATGCTACGTCTTCCCTTAAGTTAGCATGAAGGCAAGCACGCTGGCGAAGGGTTTGGCGGGAAAGACGAACATGCGGCTGTAGCAGTCGCGCGTTTTCATTGCCCCTTATTACAGAGATCGTCAAAGATGTGGTCATGCTCGGTCACTCATCACGCGGACTGAGAGCGATCCATACTCTTCCAGCTTGTCCTTCCCACTAGAGGCATAATGTGTTGTCTTTCGCCCACAGTCCTGGGGCACAAGACACGACAACTAGGCAGGCGTATGACACTTTCGACTGGAAAACGTCTAGGAACTGACAGACACGAAACAAAGCTTCAGTCTGGCGCCATCTGATTCGAAACTAATTCTGCACTATATGAAGAAGAGTGCTCGTTTTTCAGCTTGTGTTTCCTCAAAATGGCATATAGCGAATCCAGTTTGCCGAATCTCGCCAGCGTCATGCAGCTACGAACAAGGAAGGCACAGGAATTCGCAAAAGTCGAATCTAGCCTCCAGGAGGCCCAGAACATAAAGGTCCCACAAGAAAAGTCCGACATCACCAGCTGGCTTACCAAACTCAGCATTTTTCGCCCGTTTGCCAAGCCCGTCTCCGACAATGAGATTGTATGGCTTCTTGACAATACGGCGTTCAAGTGTCCTTGCGCGGGAGTCTGGCAAGCCGAGTTTGTTGCTGCGGTTTTTAAGCGTCATGATAAACTGAAAGTAATAGACATGGTATCGTCAGTACTTCGCGCCGTGGGGCTGACAGACGACGCACCGGAGCGGAAGAGGATTGAAGAGAGGGTTCTCCCCTTTTTATGGGATATCTGTCCTGGAAAGATTGTCACTGCTGTACAGCAGTCATCAAAACTGAATCTGGGCCCATCAAGCGCGAATGGTTTATCCTTGAAGTTGGTGGCTGTTCCCAACAGTAAAACGGGCTCGCTCGTAAGCGCATCGACCAAACTTGGGGGTGGCATAGGAAGTATCACCGAAATGCAGACGTTTTATGCTGGTGAAGGTGGATGGGGGGTAATATCTGGTATGGGAAACAGCTTTCCACGTTTTCATTTTCCGATTTCAACCCCGCGTGATGCTCATGAGAAACCAGACATAGATGACACGATCAAAGTCACGATGACAAGCGACCCAGTTGGAATACTCAGAGAGACGTTTGTCAACACACCAAGTCCAATCGTTGGAATGCCCGAGCTTTATGCCGAGATCAAGTCGTTTCTGCCCCAGGACACTGCATGGTTCTATCTCTCTGCTTCCCCGTATAATCTCTACCCCTTTCTGAAGCAGTTTCGAAAGCAATACTATCCCCCGGGTACTCTCATCCTTCGTGATTCAAGCTGGAAGACTATAGCTGGGCTTCTTACTGCACTGACGGTAGGAACGCAAGAATACAAGGTGGATCGGATGAAGAAGGTATGCGGATGGTTCCCGATGAGAAAGATGATTGCCATAGGAGATTCAACACAATCAGACCCCGAGGCTTATGGCGAATTGTATGTGATGGCATGGACCGCTTTCCCACAAAGTCTGTAACAAGCAGCTGATGGTCGTTCATCTAGTTATCGAAGCTCTCCCAACTGGATTCGTCTCATTCTTATCAGAAAAGCTACCAATATCGCTGAAATCGGTATAGATGAAAAAAACAAAGCGGAAAGGTTCGAAGCAGCATTCAAAGGCGTTCCGCGCCACGCTTGGCACGTCTTTGAAGACCCGGCAGAGTGTGTGGACATTGTGAAGCGAACGATCAGGGAGGGCCAGTAAACTTGGCGGGCCAAGTAAAAGACGTTGCCAGTAGAATATGAAGGCGATACACGGACACTGGATTCGCTCGGCGAGAATAAAGATAGACTATCATTTTTTATAGTTATATATATTTGTATCGTCAACCATGATTTGCGTCCAAGTCCGGCAGAAGTGCTCTCTGAAGCAGAGACGTGGTCAAGAATGAAAATTGGCATTGGTGGACAACGTGGAAAGACCGGGTATGCAAGAGTACGCAGCAACACCACGGATGGAAAGGTAGCTCATGATTTGATGAGGTGAGGCCCCTGTTAGACTTTGGCGCCCGCCTTACACTCGAATAACTAAGCACAAACCGCTGGAGCAAGGAAGTGAATGAGCTTGTTGGCAGGGCAAAGAGAATGACCCAGGGAGCGTCATCCGGGGTTCATTAGTCGATCATTGGGGTTGTAGTTGAAGCAAGACGGATGCAAGCATTCGGGAGCTCGATAAAATCCAGCATGGCTGCCGAGACCGACCTTATGGCATCGCCTCGCATCATTATCTTGCATTATCATCAAACAGGCACCTACTTGCACATTGCATCCATAAGTCGCGGCCGGGTCACGCTGCACAATAACCCAACTGCCAGTGGGGAGCTGGAGAAGTGCTCATCGATGTCGCATTGCAGTAATTTGCAGATCGCTAGATCTTTGCTCGTGTGGCTTGTCACATGTCGACGATGGACGAACGAGCATTACCGTGGCCGGTCGGCTCGACGGGTTCGTATGTAGTCAACTGTCAAACCCAGTACCACCTGTACTCCGAGTCTCCGTACATACCTTCTTTTCCGAGCTGTGCGATCTTGCTTGTGCGATTTTAGGTTGTCGAGTCTGGTCCGGTCTACTCCGTAGAGGCAGTTCTTGGTACTGTGTGTAGGTAGCCTAGGTACATACATACATGTGTACGGAGTACAGTACAGCCATTACCCGCTTGGCTCCGCGATCCACCGACGTCGGCGATGGTGTGATCATTGATGACAACCTGGCCCAATCAATGCCGCCCGAGGCCCCGAGTACCTACCTAGGTACTCCGTACATAGGTACCTCCTCTATTGATTGTCGCTCCGCCTCCACAAGCTTCAGAGCAACTGATGCCATCGCGTCGAACACATCGTGGGATGATCTGCTGATGCCGTTCCCGGGTTTCCCAGCCCTGAAGCCTTTGGGTGCAGCGCGCAGCCAGTGCCCACTGTGGCACCCGACTCGTCAATTTGTCGTTACATGCAACTTGTAAGTCGTAAGTTGTAACTGAAGCTCAAGTTGCTCAACACGCTACCCTCTTTAGCGCTGCTATCACTATGGCGCCAACTCCACTCACCCCCTTCCCCCCGGTCCCGGGATTTCGCTTCTGTAAGAACCAGCGAGTTCTCATGCCATTTAGTTTTGGTGGATAAAAAATGTTACATACTTACAACATACTTTTAGCCTTGACCAGCCTTTATTCTTGTGTCATTATCGTGATTCGTACTTATTGCTCAACCAACCCACCTTGCCTTGTCACTTCAATCTCGCACCAACTTTCTACCAGCTCTATCTGCAAAACGCAAACTTGCTGCAAGCACGAATCAGAACACCATATTGGCCACATCTCGAGTTGCTCCCTCTCACCAGCAAAAAAGAAGAAAGCCATGTTCGCGACCCGATCTCTCCGACAGGCTGCTGCGCATGCCGAGCGCACGCCTCTGATCAAATTCATTGGACCTCGCACCATTCCCTGTGAGTTGTTCTCTTTTCTTGCATTGCAAGGATCAAAGAGTCTCTTTGACTCACATCTGGCAGAGTTCAGGAATTCCATACTGACGTGTTTCTGTTGCAATAGCCTCTATCGACCATACGCCCAAACCTCACCCCGCCTCCCCCACAGGACAACTACCAGAGTCCTTCGCAGATTCCGCCAACCGTTCGTCGGCATCTCGACACCCCTCCTTCAGCTCATACCGTGATCATGCTCAGCAGCACGGCCCTCTACAGAAATCGATTCGTAGCGTTGAGGCTGGTGTCGGCGGCTCCTCAGGCTCGCAACTCGGCTCCATTACGCCTCCAAGCGGTGTTTTCTTCGATATCTCTGAACTGCCTGCCCGGTTCCGACGAGCTCCCATAGATTTGGCAGAAATCGAAGCTGTCGAATCCGGTGGCGCAGCGCTCTTGGGATAAATATTCGCAGCTTGGTCAGGTGGTTGAGGAAAAGAAAGGTTGAGAGACGAGGAAAAATATCATACGGCGTTCTTGTGGGGGGTGGAGAGAAGGCGCTGTTACTTCAAGTGCAGCTTTCAACAACAATGAGACGATGCCATGGACTCGCAGAGCTATACCCTCTGGTCCGCATCATCTTTTGAGGGCGTTGAACAAGCTTCGAGCGATCGCGGTGGCCTGAAACTATAGCCATCTCTTTGGTTCGGGCAAGCTGGTTGCAATGCCAGGTCCGAGACTTTGCGTGCAAGAGTTGAAAGATATGCAGCGTGCTCGCTTGGGTAACCGGGATCGATGCCTGGTAGACAGGCAGTGCATGACGGTGTGACCTCCCCGAACATCGAGTAGATCTTGACACCGTGCCCTAGTCGGGCCGTATGCGACAGACGAACTCCTAAAATTGGTGCTGGTTTGATGGGACGCTTTTGAGTTACGAACTGAGCGCGATGGGTTTTGGCGTTGGGGCTCCTTTTCTGTTTTTTTTTTTTGTTTATGCTGTCTTCTCCCGTCCGATAGCGCGGTACGTAGTCAAATCAAAGCACACGCCGCAGATTCAATGACAAAATGATATCTTCTGCTGAATACTTCTCAGATTTGGTGACTGTCGTTTCCGAATTATTTCATGTTGTCGATCCTCAAGGGGCGGAGATGGCCGTGGTGCGTGGTAGGCCAGCTGTTCTGAAGGTGCCATAACGAACGTTGGCGCAACGCTCTTGGGACAATTTATTCCTGTCCTCCGTGCAGCAATGGCAACTGCGATTTCGTATGGTGATGTACGATACTCCTTCTCTAATATGCGACCGCGATGACTGCTGTTTCTCGAATCGGGGGCACTGCCTCTTCTTGGACCTGGGCGGAGGGTGCTCTACTCCGTAGCACCGGAAAGTTGTATTGTTGTGGCAGACATGCGAACCGTAGGGGAGAGGGGAGGATAGAGTTTGCTCACGAATGGAGAACGACCGGCTCAAGATATGAAGAGCTTTTCAATTGTAGGAAACACTCACACACATGTACGAAAGTTATTGAGGCAGATAGACCTGGGAATTGAAGAGCAACAGATGGGCTGCGCTTGGTCAGCACACCTTTAATTAAGTCTTGGACTAAGGCATAATGCGTTCTGATAGGTAGCATGTTGAGGCTGACACTGGATACAGATGGAAGCCACACTTCTGTGATCATCCATACACTGCTAGGCCATGGCCCTAATGACTCTCCTATACTTTGTAGAACTTAAAACTATCTTATGGCGGGATTGCCACAAGGGGCTATGCTTGTGTCGAGCTTCGCTCCCCGGTAGGAGAGAGCAAACAGATTCATCCATAGCTCTTTGCCTTTCCGACGTCACGTCTGGCATAGAATATAGAGGAGAATCCCCGTCCCCAATCTCAGATCATGCATCATGTGCTCAACTACTTCGCTTCTGTTCTCACATAAAGATTCCGAGTTTACCATTTCATACAGGATATAAGATGTGAACTTGTGTATAGGCATGAGTCAAAGGGATTTAACCTAAGTCTAGAGTTGAGTGGGATTCTCAACTGCATCAGACGCTGCGTTATCAAAGGTCGAAGGGGAGGGGATATGAAGGTGGCAACTCAGAGTCTCTAACAATGGAATTTCACGGTTTACGTGTGAATGAGATTCATAGTGGTCCAGCCCAGAAATCAATAGCAAGCGCCTGGTCTAGAAATTGGTGAGTCTGACTACTTACATCATCAAATCAAGAAACTGGACAAGCGTTTTGCCCTTTTCTTTTACCTTCTGCTCTTTCGAACCTCGTGAAGTTCTCTTTCTTTTAAAGCGCCGGGGGAGCACAATGTCCACCCCCTCCGTCCGCCCCCCATAACCTCTTAAGCGAAAGGGCCCCATTGGCATTGACCCATTCCCAGCGGCAGATCGCGGGGAAGCCGACGATGTTGTTGCAGGCTGCAGCCCACTCATGGCAGGCCAAGCTGTACAGCTTAAAAGCAATCGACACCGTTTCATTGGGCCGAGTCATGTTATAAAAGGTCTCGAATGGCGGAAGCCGAATCAATGTCCGACGACGGGGGCAGACAAAGAGCAGGCGGTGAAACTGGGCCAGGTGGCCCCTTCTCTACGTAAGTACATAATCCGACAGAGTCAGAAGGAACACCGCCGCAAAAGCTGTTATCTGCCATCCGTGTGAAGTGAAGGGCCACCCCAGCGCTGATAATTACAATTGTCTCGACTTCTCGTTATCGAAACGATCCCGGATGCCAAGGCCCAAGGGGACCCTGGACCCCACTTCTCGCCAGGCTGAAATGGCAGCATCGCAAATTCACCCTATCTCTCTAGACTCTGTCTATCACCATTTTGATCCCTCGGCAGTCGGCACCCAAGGAGTCAAGGACATGCGTTATCGTGACCAGTCACCAGTCAGTCACCAGGCACGACGAATCCGTCGTTTCCAAATTCCGACCACGGAGACTTTGACCTCACGTCGATTGGGTACCTATCTTCGCTCATACGAGTCAAGCACTTGCCTCACAACGTCCCCTGCTGTTTGAAGATCATTTTGAGCAGAGGAAATGCAAATGCAAGATAGCAGCATAGCTACACATCATACATGTAATAGAGCTAATTAACGGGTCGCCAGCCTCGCGCAGCATGCGCCGAGTCCTCCGTACTCCGTCCGCATTATCCCAATCTACATAATCCGGTCTAGAAACAAGCCGCTGCAGACCATCATCCAGGGCCTGGACCTGGGCCCTAGGGTATAAGGGCATCTTGAATTCTTGGTGAGAACAAACCAGACCCCGTCGAGTAAGTATCCCGAACCCGCAACTCATGGACAACTCATGGGCCGGTTCTGGGTCTTCGACTTCCTCGTCAGCTCACATTCCAGTCCACCGGTCGGCGGTCACGGACACCCAAGCACTCAAAAAGTCCACGGGCTATTTCTGCTAGCGTCTGCCTTGGTGCTGCCGGTTGCGCATGATGGACAGATGGATCGAAGGCGGACCCAACGGGATGAAGATGCGATAAGCTTAGGTATCTATTCTTGCGATTTCATTGGCAAATCACGTCTTCCGCGACAGCCGCAATTGAATGCGGATTCCTCGTCCCATCAAACGCGGCACCAGCACGAGGAGGCGCTCGCTACGTGACAAACTACCTTCTCGACGTATCTACCTACTCAATGAGTCAATATGTGCAACGGCCCTAATGTGTCCCATAGCACTTGGCAGCCGACTCATCGGACCCTTTAGTCTGCCGGCCCTAGGGATCTCCTGGTGAGCCACGGACAAGCCAGTGGTGACAGTTCTAGCTTCTGGTCGTGACGAAGTCGAGTTCTACTCTACCCATTCCCAATTTCAGTGCATATGTACTCCGCCACACTCCAGACTCTAGACTCCAGACTCTAGACTCCAGACTCTAGACTCCAGACTCTCGTGACCCAAGTCTGGGCCGCCGTCCTTCGGCTCTGGCCAGCAGAAGAAGGACGACTTCTTACTTTGGCTAGATGTTCCACACATCATGCCTTGGTGATTGTATCTACATATCTGCCAGTCACGTCGCAGCATGAGCACGCCTTCTGGCGGATATCTCGGGATTTCTTCCATCGGCATATTACTGTAAGCTTGGCTTAAAGCACTATTCAAATGGCCTTTGCTTCAACGTCCTCCATATCTCGTAAAAATACCACGCGTATTGTCTACTCCAAGCATGACTTTATCTCATCTCAACCAAGTCAACCAAGGTAGGTAGGTCTGCCAGCCGCCTCCAGACCCGCTAAAATCGGCCGTCGGAGAGCTCAACCGCATTTGCCACAGAGCTAATCTGTACTTTGGCTTACTTCAAAGCCGTGCCCTAGTCAAACCGCCGCCTGGGGAGAAAGCCTCTTTTAGCGGATCTGGATGCTTCCCGTCTTCTTCCACTTATCGCAGCCACTTTCCCCAGGTCAAAGTCCCGAGCACCCTGCCGGGCGTCCCTCTCCTCCAAATGCCTCACAAGCTCCAAGGATAGACTTCTGATACCAGCTTTACTGGCAAGTTCGGCACTAACGAACTGCTTGCAAGTCATAGCCCTCCAATCATTATCTCAATGAAAGAGTAGTAACGTAGTCATTCCTCCACCCTCCACCCTCCGCGCTGTCTCCAGAAGTCCAAGAGTCCATGTCTTTGCCATTCTTTTAAATGTGGACAGTCTCCCTCTCTTGTGTGCCCTTCACCCCATCTGTCTCTCCATTTCCATATTTCGTGACTTCCTTCCTTCCTTTCTTTTCCCCGGCCCTCTCCAGCCTGAAGCCGCAGTTATCCTGCTGCTGCTGTCCTCATCGAGTTCCATATAAACTTTACGGAGGAGCAGACAGCCAAGCAGGATACTCCAGCTCGGCACCATGTCATCCAAAGATGAGGTGGTCAACTCCAGTGTCCTGGAAAAGGGGCAGACCACGACCTTGGAAGGCACTTCTCAGGTGATTGGAAGTACGGATGTGGCTCGACATGAGGACTTCATGACTCGGACGGGCCTGAGCCTGGAGTCGTTCAAGAAAGCCCATTATGGGTCCGGTTATGTCGAGCTTGAGCGTCCCATGAGTGCCAGACACTTGAACATGATTGCTATCGGTGGCTCCATTGGGGCTGGCTTTTTCGTTGGCTCTGGTTCTGCTTTGAGTAAAGGTGTAAGTCGCATTCCATGACAGATCCGATGTCTTTGTTCGGCCATCATCCGATTAACACATGTTTCTGTGCAGGGCCCCGGTACTCTTTTTGTGGACTTTCTCATCATTGGTATCATGATGTTCAATGTCGGTATGTTGCGCCTCCTCCTTAAACTGTCAGGCGACTGGACTGCCTCGAACCCGGCCTTTTTCCACTCCAGCTCAACAGGCGCTGACTGAGACTTTCGTGATTAGTATACGCTCTCGGTGAACTCGCTGTCATGTACCCCGTCTCTGGTGGTTTCTATACCTACTCCTCCCGCTTCATCGACCCTTCATGGGGCTTCGCCATGGGCTGGAACTACGTCTTCCAGTGGGCCGCCGTCCTGCCTCTCGAATTAACCGTCTGCGGTCTCACCATTCAGTACTGGAACGAGGACATCTCCGTCGGTGTCTGGATAGCCGTCTTCCTCGCCGCCATTGTCATCATCAACTTATTCGGTGCCCTGGGCTACGCTGAAGAAGAATTCGTGGCTTCCATCTTCAAGCTCAGCGCCACCGTCATCTTCATGATCATTGCCTTTGTCCTTGTCCTCGGCGGCGGTCCCAAGTCTGGTCGATACAACGAATACTGGGGCGCTCGGTACTGGTACGATCCCGGTGCTTTCAAGAACGGCTTCAAGGGCTTCTGCGCCGTCTTCGTCACTGCTGCCTTCTCGTTTTCCGGAACTGAGTTGGTAGGCCTTGCTGCCGCGGAGGCGAAAAACCCGGTCAAGGCTCTTCCCAGCGCCATTAAGCAGGTGTTTTGGCGCATCACCATCTTCTATATCCTCGGCCTGTTCTTCGTGGGTCTCCTCATCAATCCTGATGATCCTGCTCTTCTCTCAGACTCGGCCTACGCGGACGTCAAGGCATCGCCTTTCGTTCTAGTGGGCAAATACGCTGGCCTGAAAGGATTCGACCACTTCATGAATATCGTCATTTTGGCCTCTGTCTTGTCCATTGGTGTCTCTGGTGTGTATGGTGGATCGCGGACTCTGACTGCTCTGGCCCAGCAAGGGTATGCTCCTAAGCTCTTTACCTACATCGACAAGTCCGGTCGCCCTCTCCCCGCGGTGATTGCGATTCTTCTCTGTGGATTCATCGGTTTCGTGAGCTTGAACAATTCAGGTGCTGTCGTCTTCGATTGGCTTCTCGCGCTATCTGGATTGGCCGCTCTCTTCACGTGGGGTTCCATTTGTCTCGCGCACATCCGCTTCCGAAAGGCTTGGAAATACCATGGTCACACTTTGGATGAGATCCCCTTCAAGGCCATCGGCGGTGTCTATGGCTCTTGGCTTGGACTTATCCTCTGCATTCTCGTTCTCATAGCCCAGGTAAGATACACTTCAACACCAAGGCAGAAGAAGCCGTCATGCCTGCAAATTGGAGATCCATATCTAACAATCACATTAGTTTTACACCGCAATTGTCGCACCCCCTGGCAAATCCGGAATGGGCACCGTCGAAGGCTTCTTCAAGTCCTACCTTGGTTTCCCCGTCGTACTCTTCTTCTGGCTCGTCGGATACCTGTGGAAACGTACAGGCTGGCTCCGCACAGAACATATGGACGTGGACACCGGCCGACGCGAAGTGGACTGGGATGAGATCAACGCCTTCCGTGCCAAGGTTGCCTCATGGCCGGCCTGGAGACGTATCCTCCACCACACCTTTTGATGTCTTTTTTCTTTTACTTTTTTCTCATTTGGGGGGGTGGGGGAGGTTAGGCGCAAATTTCGGTTTACGGCGTTTCAGTCCATGTGTTTCTAGTATTGTACTGTTAGCATTTTGATACCAGGTCGTGATGACTCCTAAATGAAACTAACACCAGTTCATGATCACTATCCGTTTGCACATACTTTCGACAAGCTAAGCCTCCTATGTGATGTTTCATCAATATTGCTCCAGGATGACCGTTAAGCTTCACACTGATAGAGCCATCAACGGAACATGCATGTGGAAGTTTGCTGAGTCCGGGATCTATGCAAAGTCTTGGCCGGGATAAAGTAGGCCAAGTATTTTAGGACAGCCACGTCCCCGAGCACTAGGCGCGAAAAAGAGAAAAATACATCAGATGCTGAGCTCAAGAAAGCAATCTGGTAGCCGACAGATGGATTATTCATACTGCACTTGTAGTCTTCATCCAAACACCAGATCTCTTCAGAGTAAATGTAAGTCTTCTCGATTTGGCGTCAAATGGGGAAGAGATCGATCCACTACAAGCGAGGGGTACCAACTCGGAGAGAGACAGCTTTTGTTCTTGCGTTGGGATTGTTGCCTAGCATATAAAAGGGGGCTAATGCATGATTTCGCGGTGGCGAGGGCCATAATCATTGTCCTTTCTCTTTGGTCTTTTCTCCTGTCGTATAGATAGATAAATTCCAGTGGAGCATTTTACTACCCGTCATAACATATCTGTTCTATATTTGCTTCTCCACCATGCTGAGGACATCGCCAACCGACGCCCTAGCCATCCTCTTCAGCAGTGTCCTTTCATCTGCTTCGCGAAAATTATCCCACTTGTCGAGGCCCTCTTTGGCCTGTATGCTCAGAGTTTCATATCCCTGTTTGATAATCTCTGTGACCTGCTGCGTGGTCAAGTTATTTGGCTTGATTTTCGCATTCGAGCCGCCCCCCTCTGGTAGAAGTTGCTTGTAATGGGTGCTGACACTGATGAGCGTGTCAATAGAGTTACTCTTCCTGTTTTGCAATGCGTAGTTTTTCCTGAAACGGGTCAGCACGTCCCCCGACTCGACAATCTTGTAAAACAAGTCATCGTACGCTGCTGGAGTGGGCAGAAATGATTCCCCGGCGGATAGTGATAGGGCGAGGAGATTGACCACATGGTCAAGTAGTGTATTGATATGTGTTAGGTTTTTCAAGTCGGACGTGTAGGTCGCCAAGAATCGTACGAGTGACAACAAAGACCTGAAGAACTCTGGCCAATGGTAGATTAGTCGCGTTTTTGACCGTGACAGGTATGAGATGATGCGCAGCAGGATGCCCAAGCATACTGTGTAGAGACTGACGTCCAGACGACGTCTCAGATTGTGATTGATCCCGTCAATCATGCAATCGAGGAAACTGACCGCAAGCACTCGCTCTCCCTTAACTAACGGCAGAAACGGCTGTCGGTGTCTACATAGACGCACATAAGCTTTCGATTCGTCGCTGCATATCTTTTTGCAAACAACGGTATCTTCAATGAGTAAGCGAAACACCATGAGATTCAAATGCGCGTAATAGGACGCCCGCTGCGACAAATGGGCGTGTTGAAGCAGATAGGACGTGAGAGATAAGTAGCTGGCAATAGGCCGTTCATTGCCCTGCTCACCAGGCAGGGTCACAAAATTGAGGCAGAACAGCTTATTGACATGGGCAAAATCATATGTCGCTAGCAGAATGGCTGCATTTTCGCCAGGTCTGTCATCAATGGAGTCAGCTTATAAGAACTTTTGATTATGGAGGAGAGGTGGGCCTGTCAACGCACAAATTAGAGAATAGTTCTTTAGCAGTCTCTGCATCGTACACAGGCTTCTTCTCGGGCCTTGGACCCCGTGTTATGAGGCCGAGGCCAATTAGATTCAAGGTATTACTCAAGGTCCAGCCTTCTGGAAGATCATCCTGAATATTAAGATAGTCCAGCCGAAGCGCCTGGCACGTGTATCCAACAGAGTGTATGGTTTTCCGAATCGTAGCTTCGTTGACAAAGTCGTTGAAGCGAGTCTGATAAGGATTTTGAAACTCGAATTTGTTGTAGTTGGCCAGTATCCCGAGAAGAGTAAATGCCCCCATGATCTGTCCTGGCGTTTCCGAATCCTGCACAAACTGTCCAACGCGGTGATGAGAACTTATTTCGTGTATGTTCGTGGCGGGATCATGATATTGTTTTTCTTGGGGACAAAGTAAAAATACCTTCATAACAGCTGGGAACAAGTCTCTTTGGATCAAGTAAGTAAACAGGGTCGTTTGATAGGCGCCTGCAGTAATGGCAAGGAGCACTTTGATTGCTTTGTGTCTCGTGGGCACTGAGTCACGCATCAGCCATCTCCTGGACTGGACGCAATAAAGTAGGAGTGGAAAAGCACCCACAAGATTCGCCATTTCGAATAATCGACTCAAATGTGCTCGTAAAATCGGTGAATACGGCGTCAATGTGATCGAGGCCGGCCAAAATGGTGATAATGTCGGAGCTCGGATGGGGGTATTTCTTGGAGAGCAGACAGGAGAAGAAGATACTCAGAGACTACGACGGTGTTAATCAAGAGGTCTCTTTTCACTATTATTCCCATCATGGACAATACTCTTTCTCACATCGAGAGCATGTTGCGCCGCAATGTCTTGTCCTTTCTGAACAGCTGCAACAGCTTGACTAAACATTTCTCGCGTCCTTCCCTCGAACGACAGCACCTCTGACGGGGACATGTCGTTCAGCGCTTTCTGTAGGCTTCGACGGTCGGGCCGTAATAGGAAAAATTCCCGCCAGAAGCCGTCGGACTTTTCTTCGCCATTGTAGCCATCCTGTCGGACACGCGAGGTTTAGTCATCGGGGCACCATCTACACGTCGTCTGCACATTCCACCCGTACCTTCGGCACAGGTTAGCGAACCGATAACGTTGGGGGGAAGAGATGTGAAGCCAACCTGAAATAGAGCTGCATACAGCTCTAGTATCTTCGGGGTGAATACCTCTGGCGGAGGCTGACGAGTGAGCGGCGATGCCTCCATGAAGAAGCCAGTGTCAGGAACAACACCGTCACGATTATAGAGTAGCCTTGCGACGATGGCTTCCCAGCTGACGTCGGTCGGGTGGGGGTTGCGCTAAGTTGAGCAAAGTACCGTGCGAAGAGGGCCCCTCGCATACACTGTGTTTCGCACCCTCTGCACTGAAAGAACAAATAATAGCCATTCGTCCACAACGTATCGCGAATAGTATGAATTGACTTGCCAACAGAAAACTGAATAGAGAAGTGTGCCTCTCTTCTTCGTGAAAAGAAATAAATTCGGAGTACATATAAGAGTTCTGAGACGTATCGACGGCTATCACAGGGTAAAGGGCCCAGGGGTCTACAGGTCTGAGGTATGTACCTACTGTTCAACTGAAGTGGCTACAGTGGCCCTCCATAAAAATGGCAAAACGACTCCATTCTCCGTCGTGTCGCGTCAATACACCTCATTCACGTACGTCAATTGAAAGCTTGATCAAATGTATCGTATTCAATTGCGCATGTCTAACATGCAAAAGGCCTCGGTACGTTCCAGTGAAGCCATTGCGTGTGGTGGTCCAACATGGGCACATTGTTAGCAGTTTGCGGCTTTTTTGTAGCGGAGCTATGTCTCTTCTGTGCAACAGCAAATTATCTTCTCGGATAGCCGGCAAGCCACGACAACTACTTCGCCGTCGCGCCAAAAAAAAAGGGGGTTCATTCACGTGCTCCTCAATCACTTACTTCACTCACTCACTCACTCACTCACTCACTCACTCACTCACTCACTCACTCACTCACTCACTCACTCACTCACTCACTCATATAAAGTGGGCATTGACACAGACAAGATAGCACCTAAGATTAGAATTCTAAAAACTCATGTCGTTGATTCTTATGAAATAGCCTTGTAGATACATCCTTATATCAGCCTCCAGCAATTGCTCGCATCGTGAGGCAGAAGATGTGGGACGACGAGAATCGGACTTTCACACTATTCTCCTGTTCTCGAATAAAACTTTGTTCTCAGATTTCAGCATCCACTACATATAGTGGACTGTGGAAGCCCTTTCTAGATTGCACTGACGAGCACACTGCTATGCTTAGCACTCACATGGCGGCAGAATCAACCGGACAGATAAAATAGCTCTACTATATATCTGATCGTGAGAGTAAAGATAGAATTGCATAATGGCCATTGTTTATTAACACAAAGTTGCCTTGCCGTCATCATTGTCGCTGTTTCCTCAACGCAATGCCCACCGCTCCCTCCAGTCCTTTATAACAAAAAACTTTCCCATAACCAACCCCTTGACGCCTAGCAAATCCATTCGTGCTTTTAAACGAATAGACATGTTGAGAACCACTCGCAACCTGAAACAAAACCAGAGAATCATGAGAGACCAAATATATGCAGAAGACTTTTCCAACTTCCGTCTTGAAGTATCCGAAAGAGTGGGCACAGCGAATGACGAACTCAGACCGCTTTATAGCAATTGCAGACGCCATTGTAGCACAACGTTACTATTCAATGTCCCCACGCGTACTGTACTGCCAGGGCCTTGTAGCCTCGTAAGCTCCCTCTACCTAATGCAGCCGGTGGAGCAAGGTCCAGCCATCATGTTCCGCTCGGCCCAAGATTCTTCAGACGGCACATCGTGCGGTTTTCATAAAAAGCGTGGTGTGAGTGCTCGTCAAAACAGACAGATAAATCGCTGTGAAACTTCTCGAGACAGATATAACTCCAGGCAGTCATTGCTGCCTGTTCACACAACGATCGTTTTCTCATTCTCAACAGCAAATAAACAATATGGAAAACGTAGAAAGAAAATGCATGACGAATAAAATTTAATATGAAAGCAGGGGTATCAAATAAAGAAGAGAATAAGAAATAAGGAGTCGTGGGTATTTGGAGAAAGTAGGGGTAAGTGTGTGTGTGAGTGTGATGCGCGTCGAAACCGTCGTAATGTTTCGTCGAGGCAGACAGACATATCGCTGTAACGTCTGATTCACAAAAGGAGGCAGCTGTTGGTACCTTAGCACTGAGCTGCAGCTGTACTGTGACTGCGGTCGCGCGTCATCCAGCCAAACAGGTCTCCTCGAGAGGCTCCCGTCTGAGACGGGGCAGGTGTCGGCGGTTCCAACTCTCGGCGAGAAGCGCTCTCACGCGGCTCCAGCAAAAGACTCTTTCGATAGTACGTGACTTGAACGTTTCCTTGATCGCCTTCACGAACCCGTCTGACCTGTGCAGCGATCCATTCTTGTAGATCTTGAACCTCAACGAGCCGATAAGGAATTTGGAAACGCTGCAATTCGCCAATGATTTTCGCTGTGCGCGTATGTTTGTCAAAGTTGACGACAGTGAGCCCACCGGAACCATCCTCTTCACAGTCAGTGCCCATAGACATTTGCTTAGTAGCTGGGTTGCCAATATCGACAAACGTCAAGTCAGTGAGATACATGCCGAGGAAGGGAAGGCACGGAGGAACATGGTCGTGAAGACGCGCCCTCAATACTTTGTTGTTCTGGGCTGGCTCCACGATTTCTTGAAGGCGTCGCAGAATGTCTTTGCGTCTCGCAGAGACGGCATCCCAGGTCTTGCGCAATCGGCTGATGGTGCTACTATTCAGACTACAAATAATGGCCATCAGCCCGTCATAGTTGTGCAAGTCAAGACACTGCTGAGCGACTTTGATCCATTGCTTGATGACCAAAGCACGCTTTTTTATCTCCGGGTGCTGCAAGATGGTTTCGGCCACCATGTTGGAAATGTCTGTGGACAAGGCGGACATGGCTTTGACGTTAGGCGCGTCGACGCCGCCCTTCTTCATCCACTGCGAGGCCAGCAGCTCTTCGGGCATGATCGAACAGAAAATGCTCATTTGTTTGATGGTCAACTGACGAGCAAGCTCGAGAGGTTCAATATCAAGTATGGTGGGGCCATTACCGCCAGCCCGAAAAGAAGTGAGGAGATGTTGCTGACCCTTGGATATCGCGGGTGCAGGCATGGGGGTATCTGCAGGGATGAAATGCCCTATAGCGGTGTTTGTTTTGCCCATAGATGACACAAGCCGGGGCACCAAAGGGCCATCGCCGGAGACTCTCTTGGCAAGTTCTACCAGCCTTCGGCCAGCGGATGGCAAGACGGACATCAGCTTCGACTCAGCAAAAGGTATAATGAGTTCCAAAGCCTCGCGATCAGTCTGGTCTCTCCAATGGGATTCAAGCCATCCCTTGAATGCATTGTAGACTCTCAGTCTGACGGGACCGGCCATGTGTTGGAATTCTTCCACGTAATCAAAACGGTCCATCAGAGCCTCTGCTAGCTTAAGGGGACGACAGAACAAGCGGAACGTAAGATAGAAGGTTGAGACAAATGTAGCATCCGGGGTCGACTCGTGAGTGGTCAATCGCTCGACTAGGGCAGGAAGAGAGCCACCAGTAACTTGACCCTCCTTGTTAAACATGAGCTCGTGTGCAAAGGTTTTCTCCATCAGTCTCGTCTCTACGTCATCTTGCTCATCTGCTTGTGAACAGCTGCCGGTGGCGCTCAAGCTTGAGAACGAAGGCTGGTTGCGAGGTGTGAGTGAGTGCTCTGGAGTCGTTGCGCGAGTCGAGCTTTGAGATACCACACTGATGACTGAGTGCCTGCTGCGGCATGTGGCACTACTTTCAGCGCTCGAAGCTACCAAGGAATCGTACTGAGAGGCTTGTTCGTCTTGCTCGACGGAGGGCATGTCGATTGCAGATGCGAAGTCCTCGGATGCATTTAGAGATGTTATGAGCTTGGGTAGAGGCGGCAGCGCTGGAGGGATTGATGAGACAGAAGATGCAACGCTTGATACGTTATCTTCGTGCGCCGATGAGGGCCGCGAAGATGCTGGAGAAACGCCGTGCTGTGTAGTCTCATTGGTAGGCGTAGTAACAGCTTGAGGCACGCGAGGAAGAGGTTTATCAGATGTGGGTGCTAGTGACTGTAATGATGTCGTCGCGGTTGACTCGTACGCTTCGCGAGATACTTCCGGATTTTCCGCGACAGATGAGATTGCGACCCTGTCCTCTGCAACGTCTAGTATTCCAAGGTCTATATCCAGCGTGAAGTCATTCAGCTCGAGCTCGAAATCACCGATTCGTTGGATGGCAGCCTTCGTTTTCGCGACGCACTCTCCAGCAGCCCGAACACAGCCGGTAGCAGCCATCAGCAAGATACCATTGTCTTGTGGCATAATCAGATCCGCGCCTTCGGTTGCGGCATTGACTAGTGTATCTCGAGCGGACAAGACAAGAATTTGTATCCGCTCAAACATGGCAGTACGGACTTGACTCAAAACAGCCACATTCGAACCGTTATAAAGACACACGCTGTCCATGACGGCGAGAAGCTCTCCACCAGATGTTGCAGACTGTTTGATGGCTAGAGCTATTTCTGGTCGAGACTGCGATTGCAAGTGCAACCTTCCAATGAAGGAGCCCAGATGGGAGAGGAATTTGTCGTGGCTGCGATTTAGCCTTTCGGAGACGAGGTGCTGCGAGCTCGATAGAGGTGACGGTCCCGCAAGGGACATCCTCTGTGTCATTCCGGGAGAAGATAGGCGACGGGGTTGACAGCTCCCCTGAACAAAAATTCGGTTCTGGTTTGATATGCTGAGTGGACTGGGATGCATCAGCGCATTGAGTGATGAGCCGCGTTTGTTCCAGAGACTATGAGACACCCCAGAGGGTTCATGTGAGTCCACGGAAGCAGCATTAGCAGCATTAGACCCCCAGTCGTCCGTCGCGTTAGTGCGAGAGTCCGCCTCGCCCACATCTTCATGCTTGTGATCATCGAAAGCAGACCGATCTGCTGGAGGTGTGGGTGGGACATAGGACTCCTCGGCCACGGTAGCCATGACGGTGACTGAAGCCGGAATTCGGGCCCTCCGTTCTTCCTCCAATGTGTCTAGAAAGCGAACACCTTTCGTGACAATCTTGAAAGCTCGAAGAATCATTTCGTCAATGATGTCGTTTGCGTCCTCTTGAGGGTACGATGTGCCATTCTGAGACTCTTGCAAGCGTTTTCCAGTCTTGACTAGGGCCGATAGTTCTGAGAGCAGCGATCTGCGACCTTTACGAAGTCCATCACTTCTTTGAATGACGGTTGACTCTCTGTTGAGACAAGCAGTTCGTTCCTAGGTGTCAAAGGGTTAGCTGGTGCCGAAATCGTAGGATTAATCGACACAATAGGCGGCTTCCAACAATTTTTACCCTCGCGGAGCAGGGTGTCGTGACGTACCAGGAGAAACCGAACGCCTGCAATGATACCTTTCATGAATTCTTGGTTTCCAAAGATTTTGTTGTCGTTGATAGATGTGCTCCGGAGTAAGGCCCAGAAGTTCAGCAGAGCCTTGAGGAGGCTTCTCATGTCGTCCGGTTCATAGGCTTCGCAGTAATTAGTCGGCAGCCATCCTCTTGCACCAGAAACGAGCAGCGTTCCATCTGCCCATCCATTCGTGTGAACTGAATGCACCAATACGACATCTCCTTCTTCCAACGACAAGGTCACACTCGAGTCTGATATGGTGTAACCGGGATTAAAGGGATAGAAGGCCCTCAGGAAATTGTGAAAGATGGGCGGACCTGCTGGCTCTGGAGAAAAGTCCTCCTGTGACCCAGTCGGGGTTGTTGGGGGAGTCATTTGCGAGTCCAGATATAGTGCTGTGTGCTGATTTGATGCATAGGATCCGTATGAGCCCGCATAAGTTTGATCATGTGGTGTGATTTCGTGAGTCGCGCGCGTCTTGAATTCCACAAATCCGTCACTCAACATTGCGACAGCAATTAACGCCCAGATGAAATCTTATGGCATCGAGCCCGGGCACACCAGGAAGCAGTGCCGATACAGCAACCCTAGCCAAGCGGGTCGCACGGAGTCCAGACGCAGTGCAAAATTACCACGAGATATCGATGTTTATGTGTCGATGTAAGCTTTGATCCAGGAAAAAGTGAACTGAGTCAGTCCTGTCTCTCAATGGGCTTTGTTGAGGGTCGTGTAGGTGATTGAAGCGAGCAGACTTGATGTCTCGATTTGCGATTGAAGCTGATCACAAAGTTGGGCGGATTCTTTGTCGACTTTAGAGTTAGAGTCTGCTACAACAAAATATTGAATGATTTAGACATTGTATTTACATACAATGACGCGCCAGGAGATGTTGTGGGAAGCGGGCCGTGTTCGCGTATGGAATGAGCAGGTGGAGGGCAAGGGAGATGACATCCGATGGAATGCAAGTGGCATGCAAGTGGAATGTTCAACATTCGGTGCCCGGGGCTGTGTTGGAGTGACGTCGAGAGAGTGGTAAAAGATGGTGAATATCAAGTGGCTGCGACAAAGCTTCGGGCTAAAGTCTAAAGACAGGAGCGGCGATGGTGATGCTTGAGAAGTGTAGTCTTACCTGATGTCGTTGTCAGACTGAAGCGAATCCAGCATTTTCTATATGCCAGACTTGGAGCCCCAATTAAGAAGACGAACACCGGCTGATGAACGCGAGGGGAAGAAAAGAGATAGAAAGGACAGCTGATGAAAGCACAGCGTCCTGTGAGGTTGAATGCGACGACGAAAAGAGCGAAGGAGAGAAGGTGGTAAAGTATCTCGAAATGACAAGCTTGCTGCAAAGCTAGTGCAGTGCAGGGAGCAGAGTGGAAAGACCGGGGTCCCTTGCTTGTTTTCTGCTGGCTGGGCGTGGTAGGTAATTAGTCTGGCGTGAGCGGCCAGGGGAGCACGCAACGTCGTCCAGGGCCAATGGGTTGTTTTTCAAGCCGTCGGGTTATGGACTACGCAGGAATATGGGAGGGGGAGTGAAGTTGTTGTTGTTGTTGTTGTTGTTGTTGTTGTAAATAAGGACAGAACTTAGAAGGTCGGGAAGGCAGGTAAGGCCACAAGATGGTCAAAGTGTTTCTTAGTCCGTTGTTTGTCCTCAGTAGACACTTGACTTGACAGTACGGTAGGCACCTGGGGCCACGCGCAGACGAGGGATGAGGAGTACACGAGAAGCCGGAGAATGGGTATCGAGGACGGACCCCGACAAATGTAAAGACTCGGCGAAGGGCCGATCAGGCGGCGGCCACCAAGAAGGTCACGGGGAGCATGGGGTTGCGAACAAGGCGATCGGAAACCCCACGGCGTCCAGAGACAGAATGTGAGCCCAAGGCAAAACACGACAGGTGCATGGAGCGAAGCAGCGGGAAGACGATGATGTTCTTGGTGTTATTGTCTCTGAGGCGCTAGGTACCTACCTGTCTGGAGACTGGATGTCTCCGTCGCGGACTGCCCTCTACGGAGTAGGAGGTACATTAGGTACCTACCTAGGTACCTATCTCCTACACTCGCGGGCCCACTGTGGCAGCCTGCAGGCGGGAACGTCGCTCTCTCACAAGTTACAACGAGCTGGCAGGCAGCTTCTCGGGGGGGGGGTCTTGGTCTGGTGGAGACAAACGCCGGCAGAGTGCCGGGTGGGAGAATGTGCAGGGGCACTTACAGCAGCAACATGCTGAAAGTTCTGAGAGATGGTCCATGGGGGGTGCCGCAGTCAGGTACGTAACTGCCTGCTTCGGGCATGCGAAAAGGGAAAGGGGGTGAGGCAGGAAGGCGTGGCGTGGCTGGAAATTTTAGTGCATTGACCGGACCACATCGGACCTTGATGTCCCCGCCAGCACCCAGCCAACCGAGAGTGCTCTGCCCACACTGTGCATCCACGTACACTTCTCCTGCTCTTCCCCCAGCTGTGTACTCCGTACAGCCAGCTCTCCAGTCTTCTCCAGCTCTCGTGAAGTCGTCCGCAGCTTGTGCGCTTGGGCAGCCCCTCTTCTCCTCCTCCTTGCCGAGAGCTCCGTCAACTCCGTGTGTCGTCCCTCGCTCAAAAGGTCCAGCAGGCAGGGTGACGACGCCGAACCACCGACGAGGGGGCGATATCAGGGGGGGGGGGGGGGGGGGGGGGGCGAGGAAGCCACCAGAGTCCAGACAGCATCATCGTATCGAGCCTGCCTGGTTCACGGCTCAAAGCATGTGTCGTCGAATGCGACCGGCTTTTTTCTCTCCTTGCCATCATCTTCTTGCTCTGTCTGTCTGCTGCCGCTTCTTTTTCTTTCATTTTCGCGGCCCCGAGGGTCGCGGGCCTGAGGAAATTTAATCCCGACTTGTGTTGTCAGGATCACCATCCTCTAATCTTGCATACTCATCCCGTCGCGAGGAGTTCCCGGCACCCAAAGTGCCTTGCACGACCTAAAGTAAGCTAATCGGCTACTGGGTACCTGCCTACTCTAGTAGGTTGCGTCCTAGTGTTGTTTCTTCACGTGTGGATGGTCCTCATGTCACTTGGTCATGCACATATGTACCAAGACATGAGAAGTTGAGAACTCGCCACTCACTCCGTAGCGTTGTCGTCTCCTGGTGAGCAAGGAGCGGCGATTTTCCCTACGACACTCAATGTACATATATGCATCAGAGGAATAGGTAGTCGTAGGTAGATGCAACGCGCACAATTCCAATTTCAATTGAGTTCTTGCGAGCATCGGACTTGGCTGCGCGTAGTGCCCGACCGCAACACCTGCACATGCATGTGACTGGCTGCCAGCAAAGTTGATCCCAACAGCTCTACGGAGTACGACCAAGCATATAAGAGAGTGTTGATGTGTTGTTAAAGAAGACCGACTAATCTCGTCCTCGGCTTGTCATTCTGTCAGCTAGGTGGCATTTCTGAGTTGGCGAAAAGAGGGAGCCAAGGTTCATAGCACATCCGGTTTCTGCCACCCAAGCGGGGGAACACCCATGGTCAATCGGGATTCGAGATAAGATGAAGATGCAACCTGCGATTGCCCCCAGCGTAAATAAGGGACTTGTGCTGGAACAGAAGACCTCTTGGAAAAGCCACAAACAGGCACCGCAACGGAAACATGCATTGATTAGTCCGCCCCATTGAAAGCAAGGCTGACGGAACAAAGCTTAGCCCAATCGTAGCGTACCTTGAGGATTTGTGCTGTACAGTCAACGTTACTCTGGTGTATTAACTGCCCATGCCAGCTTGCACGGCATATGAATGATGACCTACCTATCTTTAACTGCAGTGCAATGCAACATGCGCCGGATTCTCCTTCTCATGAGCATCTGCAACCGCCTCCGAATCTTCATGTGCTCTTACCCCAACTAGGTACGTTGACGGTTGAACAAGAATACGTAAGCTTGCGAAGCCTAAAGATAAGGCCCCAAGTCGGGGTCAGGCAGCTTGGAAGGGGGAAAAGCCTAAAAAGTTGCTCTCTGTGTCGAACAGATGGGCCATAAGAGAAGTGAGACCTGCTTATCAGGACTCAGAACATCTTCAATCTACAGAGTATGTACCCTCTCTAAGAATCGAAAGAGTTGGCCTGTCTAGATATTCGGAGGTCGACTTACAAATTACATACGTACATAGGTACTATAATGTATGGGGTACATATACCTACGTACGGTACCTACCCACCTAGGTCCTAATGTAGGTAGGTACGAGCACGCGGGTACCGGCATGCATGTACATACCTATACGGAGACGGAGTACAGACTAAGATAGGTAGATACGAATTACGATACGCGGTCGCAAGTCAAGTGAGTCGTGACCTGGCCAACTACAACAGAATTCCGTAAAAGAGCTGGCAAATGTTGATTGATAATAATACAGTAACCCCGTCCGCGCATACTGTATGCACACTGTGCATATGCACGCAGTGAGTAAACACCCTCCTCAAAATGTAATCTACAGTGTACTCCGTACACAGGTAGGTATGTACATACCCCGTTTCGACAGCCTCACTTAAATGCAAAAACGTTTCGCAATTACAACTCGACCCCACTATGTAGGTTACTCCGTACAGTCACTGCAACACACACTCGTCCGTACGGACGACGATATTGCAGTCCACAGGACAAGTAAACCCATAGATACACAATGCACAACCAATGCAACCGCGCGACTGGCCTTCCCCATTGAACTTCTTTGTCGGGCAAAGTTGTCGGGAATCCTCTTCATCTTGAACTCATGTGAGACCGTAGACGTCGAGGGCGATGAGTGAGACGGGAGTCTAAAGCGACACGGCATGCGCGGACCGCGCGACGTGTAACGCGCACGTGTCAGGCCAACCGGAGAGGCGCGTTGTGATCCACAGCATTGAGAAGAGAATGTTTTATTCCGAAGGCTAAAACTATGTTTCCTTGACCGGCACGGGCATAGGCGCGGGCATAGGCACGCTCGTGAACACACATATCTGCCTGACTTGTGAACTTGGGAAGGGAATGATTACGACTTGGCAAGTCTCACATGTGTACATACATGCATGCCGTATCGTGTCGTGTTGTGTCGTGTCGTGTCGCGTCGTATCGTGTCGTGGCGTACGTGTCGTGGCCTACGTGTCATGGCGTACGTGGCGTGGCAAGAGCCACACACGTCGTCGCATCTCCTCATCGCATTGCGCTCTCGAACGTTGGCGTCCCGTGGGCCGTCGCGAATGCGCGACGCATTATTAGGCTTGAACACGGAAGCCTTACTTTTGCCATCGCGGACTCGCGGTAGCTTAAACTAACCATGTCCATAACGATACATATGTACCGGTACATATGCATCTGTCTGCTTACGCTGCTATTGCAGGGATTGTGCACGCGCTTTTCTGGCACACCAAAAAAAATTGCTATGACTTGTTTTTTGTTTCGTCTCTTGCTTGTGTCCGTAAAAAATTAGGAAATCGGGCGGAAAAAGGAAAAGAAAGGCTTCGTCACGGACCCGTCGACAGGCAAGAGTCAAGATTCAAGACAGACACTCGGCCGGATGTGCAGTGCTCACACGGAGTATATATGTACCTAGGTACATAGCTGCACATAGCGCAGTTGTTCGCTCCCCTTCCGCAGTTTATTTCCGTGCCAGGCGAACGGCAACTCCCTTAGCCGCCTCCAGTTCGATCTATGATCTATGTAGTTTCAGTGGCTCGCTTGTCGGCCGCGTAGATTAGGTAGACAAACGTGAGCACACATGCAATGCAGCAGTGTATGTAAGCGATTTCCGGTGAAGCGAGCAGACAAGACAACTTGATCCTTAGGTACCTTGTCGCTTATTCAGTACATAGGTACATGCTGGCCGCCAAGTTCCAACACATGGCCCGCCGGGATGCTTCCATCGCTCTTTCGCCGTGTCTTGGTAAAGGTCCCTGCAGACGTCTTTCCGCCCAGCTTCTCATCACATTCGTCATTAATCCACAGCGCTACTGCCCACCCCTTGCGGGTGTTACCAAGGTATGTACATACGTACGTTCAATTCGATTCTTGGCACTCGATTATGCCGACTTGGCCTTGAGAATTGGGCCCCGGCGACCGCTCTACTGCGTAAGAACTGGTGCGCATGGCCACCGGCGGTATCTATTCGTATATCAAGCGAAAAAATCGGCTGAGGTGCATATTCCCAATGTGCCATTGCGCAATTGCGCTGCTAATACGGAGTACCTATGATATGTACTCCATAATCCCATAGGAGTAGACGCACGTTGCCAAAAAAAAAAGCAAAATGTACTCTGTACGGAGTACATGATGCATACATGGCCCATAAGTCATAGAGTAAGCGAATTTGCACACGTACGTGATGGAAAAACAGGCACATTATATTGTCCGTGGGGTCATGTTGGCCCTCGGATATGTACCTCCTGATATAGAAGTCTTTCCGGATGGTGCCGTCCCGATTTGCGGCCCCAATTGCAGGGGGGGGGGGGGGGGGGCGAATCCCGAAAGAAAAGTCAACGGATTGACTTCGATCTCAGCGCCGTGGCCATGCGATCGTGGCTCTGGCGCAGCTATGTACCCTCGTGCCCAAGTATTAGTCACACGTGCGATATGCGCATACAGCATGTGCGAAAGTCGAGCTTTGGTGATTCTGGAAGAGATTTGCACGTTTCCCTCGATTGCTTCCGTCATGGCATTATCGTCACATGCTGTGACGCTGTCCGATCTGGACGAATGTTGCAGCGTAAATATATGTACATATGTACTTATGTACGGTGTACCTGGCTTGTGCATGCACTTATGCACGTTGGCTCGCGCGATCTGCAAGGTCCCACCCGTCCCTGTGCCTGACTCCCTGAACGACGTTAGGCACGCGTTGCCACCCTGTGCCCAGTGTCCGTGTCCGTCTCTCGTCACGGTCACAGACCCGGAATCGCAGACCCTGGCCCCGGCGAAAATCGTACATATGTATCTACGGAGTACATAGTCATTCATAGCACATGCCTTTAGAATTTCGTAGATTCGGCGTCGCAGACTCGCAGCCGACCTTATTAGGCGTGGTTGGCTGGTGGTGGTATCTCGAAAGACTTGTGGCTTGGCCAGGTACCGTCCCTTTAAGGTTGCAGCCTGAGTGGGTTATCGCTCCTTCCCCGCCGGGAACGCCACCAGGGAGGTGGACCAGCAGCTCTTAGGCGGACGGAGCAAACCGAGGGCCGAAGTTACTTGTGAGTTGTGCATTGTGCAGTATGTACCTATCATGTATGTATGTATGTACATACATGTGTACGTTCCCGAAATACCTATCCAAAGCCTAATAAAGGTGCTCAGGGACTGTAGCACCACGGATTGCTGCGGGAGAAGCGCGCCTAATAACCAACTGCAGCCCAGTCTCGCGGCAAGTGCCAAGCACTCTCCCATTCGGTCAATGGCATCTTCTCTTCGAAGTTCGTCATGATGCTTTTGCCACCCGAGACCCCAGTTCTACTCCGTATTCTACTTGGGTGGGCATGTGAAATGTACACCACCAATGTCGACCCCAATGCTAACAACCCCCATGAGCCGTGGAACTGTACATTTTCATTTAAGTTCTTTAGCGGTTACGTTGATCGAAGTCTTGTGAGCAGGAAGAGGCAGGCAGGCTGATGCGGCTTGCTTACTGAGCAGTGAAACGCACTTCTTTCCATGAGAGAATTCCATTTACCGCGTTTACTTTGGCTATCAACATTGGCCTACTAGCGAGACATCTGAGCCTACAGTACATACATGTATTGTTTTTATGACGCCTAGGCGAAATGCGTATTGCGACTGATTCCATACGTGAGTCAATAGTGTCTTTCTGGTGGTTCATCAGATAACGAGTACCAGGCCATGCGTTTCCGAAGCATGTTCAAGACTTCTCGCTCAATAAGCGCATTCATGTGATGCCCAATGTTCCACAGCCAAAACTCTGAAAGATTCATCATCGTGTCGAGGATCTCCCCGAGTAGTCGGTCCTTGGTAAACTAAGGTCTGCATCAGTTTGATATCATATCCTCGAGGTGGATGCGCAGAATCGACAGCACTAGCCCTTCTTTTACTAGTGCGGAGTGCTGTTTACCGGTTCCTCGGCTCAGAACAGGGGTCTCTCCACTCTGAATTTCTTTTGCTTCACTTTGAGCCACTTTCCAGCGCACGATAGCAAACTTCGTTCTGAACAGGCTGCTGGCACTCTTACGCTGATTGCGAATACTTTTGAGGTCTGAAAGTCGTGCACAATAGCTCTTCTTCATGTCTCCATCGCCGTCAAGTCACCTGACAAATACCTATGTAACTCTTGAAAAATACGTCGGCGAAACATTTGGTCCAATCGACCTTTATCGCCAGTCAGCCAACGAAGATACCTCGACGAATCGAGCTGAGGCTAGTCAATTCCCGGTCCGAATAGTTCTTTATTCGCAAGGATTCCAGGTATGTACTCCGTTGAGTCTCTTGTCGAAGCACCTAGTGAGGGTTCCTCGGCCGCTGCAACGATCCAAAATCCTTCACATGGACGGTGGACCAACGTCTACGCGGGGTACGTGTGTACATGTTGGACAAGCGTTGGATAAACAAGACCGTGAGTCCAACGTCGTCAAGCCGCTCCGAGCTGGCTTGGACTTCGTCGCATGCACATATGTACATACCTGTAGGTAGTGAACCTAGCAAACTTTTGCCTTCCATTACTGAGTCCATTACCCCGTGGACCGTGCATCATCTTACATTGTCAGTGGAAATGGAAAGCTAGAGACTCGGCTAGCAACGACGCAAGATACCCAGACTTGGGTCTTCGGCTGCTTCGCCTGCATGAATGGCTGCAATCTCTCGGCATGCAGTATGAGCTGCAATACATTGACAAAGGAAGGGTCATGCGACTCTGCTGCTGTGAAGTTTTCCCAATGGAAGTTGTCATTCATCGTCCATCTACCTATTTGGCGAGGGTGAGGAAGCGTATATACAAGATAGCGAGTGAATCGTAACAAGGAAAAATCGTCTTCCTCCCCAGCAAGAACATCGCTTGCTGGACGCGTTGCATTCGCGGCAAGGAACGATCCAACGTTCGACCCTTGGACTTGCATCACCCCACGACCAGTCAGTCGGCTGAATTGATATACATGGTACGCCATAGATGTCATGGGTATTCACACCATCTTCAGCCCATCACCGGACGATCGACTGAAACATACATGCCACCCGAGGCACCTCAACAAGGTTGCCATCCTTCATCCCGGGATGTCAAAGGGAACCCGATGTGAAAGCAAAGAACATCGGCGTACCCAAAGTTAGATGTGCCAGTAACAGAACCAAGAGTCATCGGTTCATATCTAGTCTGGATAATGCCTACTTCGGTATCTGGTCTGTCGGCTACGTTCGACGTTCGTGGTGCTGGGCTGGCGTCTCTTTGTGTTTCATTTGGGATCACCACCAAAGAACGGTTACCGGCCGTATGGTACCTGCTAGGACTCGTCCGATAGAAAGCGGCCGATAGAAAGCGACCGATAGAAAGCGGCCGATAGAAAGCGGCCGACACACCCATTTCGCAATAGGTGCTGCGAATAAGTACCTAGGTACGTACGCTGCACGCACATGCGACGTCACATATGTAATCCGTGTAGGTACCTGCAATTCCTTTGCAAAAATACCACAAATTGCTACGTTGGGCTTCGTTTTAAGCCACCACACTAATAACTTCACTTATGCGAATTGAGACCGTTCGTTGTCCATGCTACATTTGCGTAATTCGGCTCAGTTTATAGAAGATCAGGCGGGGTAACTGCATGACGTATGTGGAAGAAGGTGTACATACTCCATATTGATGTGACGCGGCGAAGAGTTGAGGGATGCCTTTGGCGCCCCCAACTGTACTACGTACGTGATGAACTTGTAGAAAGCGTAGAAAGCGTAGAAAGCGTAGAAGGCGACGCGCTGCGGCTTCTGGGCCTGCTGCCCGTCGTCCTGCCATTGATCTACACTCTGTACAGCCCATAAGCTGAGGCGATCTCATTTTTGCCTCCCGCTTGTCAGCTGGGGCTGCCAGGAATCGTGAAAAGGCGGCAGTTGAAGCCGAAGGGACTGTGAAGATGCCGGAGGCGTTTCTCCTTGTCGCCCAAGACCCAAAGGAACCGTGATGGACAGACATTGGACAATCGGAAAAAAGATGCGGCTTGTCAGGGGGCGGGCGGGATGTGATTGCGTCGCAGCGACGCTGGTCGGGTGTCGTGTCGATGCAATTGGACAGAATAATTTTGGCTGCCGATTCCATAGGTTGTCTCTTACAACGACCCTTCCTCTATTCAACGGCACATGGAATTGAATTTCTCGCCAAAATATCGAGCCATAGGTATCACATGTTGCACTACGTTCGCCGCCCCCTTCCATGTCGCCTTAGAGCTGGTTCACTGGTACTACGTATATCTCGTACGGGCGAGAATAGATCGAACGACATCAAGCCCGCTGCTCGACTAATTAAATGTGCCACAGATGTCACTTCTGGATCCTTGTTTCTCGGTCTACAAGGCGCTTCTGACCAGGTCCTTGACGGTTGACCTCGGAACCAGGCAGGGGGCTAATCCTTGTCCAGCACGCTGCCAGATTAGCTACATACAGCCACGTGTCTGACTTTCCGGCCGAGTCACCGTTAACGAGTTGTGCTGGTCCGACGAAGAAACAACAAGACCAAAAGCGTCCAACTATCACTGCCACCAATGACAGTCCGTCGGCAGCGGCAGTCTGGCTGTCCCGAAAGTAGCGCGCGCCACGCCTCAACGCGAGGTCCCAGCTATAACTTAGGTATAAGGGCCGGGAGGGCGGGGATGCAAATGAGGGTCATCTCCGTGTTCAGAAAGCGCTAAAGTCAATAGCATCTCTTCTCGGAACGAACATCTTATGTACGTGGGTACCTACCTGCGACAATATTCGCGGTCATGGCTCGCTCACGCCCTGGATCACCTCCCCCCTAGTCGCGTGGCTTCGTGATGATCCCCTTCGAGACATGGTTTGGGGATAGGTAGTACAAACAAAACTACGTTTGGTGGCTTATCAGCTTCTCCTGAGGGACAAACACTCAAATTTTACGGAAGCTTTGCGGCTTCGAAGGGGAGCCTCGGCTGTTGTTGGGGGCATAGAACCAAGATCTTCCCATCGGCCGGGACCTGTAGGGGGCTCTTTTGATGTCAAGGCGTGCAATCTTCATCTTCAGCGCCTTCAGCCAGGGCCCAGGTGGCTTGAGGTCTTGCTGACCTTGGCGATCTTTAACGGCGCGCCCTGCAGTCGATGTAGTTCCCGTTATCAACGGGCCATCTTGTGATATACATACATTACGCGGTCCATCAGCCGGGCCGGGCCCGCACCTCAGCCCGTTCCTGGCGAGCGGATATGTCTGTAGCGTTCCCTCCAAGGGGTAGGGTAAGCTATTCAGTAGGCACCCATCAAGTTCAGTGGACAACATAGGTTGAGTAGTGCCAGTATGGCCTTCTGTGGCAACTTTAGAGCGCTAAGATGTGTGTCGCGCCTGTCGCAAACCGTTTCCCATTTCCGTGGTTATACAGAGTATGATTCCGAGACTAGTTTCCAGGACTGCCTTCATGATGCATCATGCAGCAGGGGAGTTGGGTTGGGGGTATCACTGATCACTATCCCATCGTCAGAAATGGTGACTGACAGAATTGCGCTAAATAAGCCATGCTAAGCCTCTTTACTAGCACTTCAATTTCTTGTCAGAAGTGGTAATGCATACGGAGTTCTAGATTGATCATTGAAGCCTAAGCACGGAGTACTGCGAAGTCATTCGGACACAGAAGTCAAGATGGAAACACACGAAGATACTGTCGTACTCTCCACCAGGAACTATGCCGAGTATGTACCTACATGGCATGTCAAGAAGGTGAAAGAAGGGATTTGTGTTGGTTCAATTAATGCCCACATGATTATTCTGGAAGGCATGCCATGAATTTTCATGAGTTTACTCCTGCCGATATTTGCAATTTCAAGGTGAAAGTGCCACAGGGTAGTCAAGCGACATCGGGCCAATGGACCAGCATACTGCGTGACTCCCACTTCATCCATCAGCAGGAACTACAACGAAAGCTTGAGCCTTGCAATGGAATAATTGTATAAAGTTCCTCTGAGCTATTAATCACCACCGGCATACCGTCCCGCTCACATTCATGAATCGTTGCTGTATTTTTGGACATCATCCAACATCTGCCTTCTAAGCAACTTAGTAATTTGCGGGCCATGATTGGCTCGGCCGAACACGGCCTTCGCAGAACCATGCGCCCGGTAGTTACCGACGCTACATCATCATATCACGCAACGCCTCGTCGAACCGACTTCTGCACACAGACTTGCGCATGTTGCGCTCTTATTCTTTACCGCAAAATTTAACACAACCTATAAGCCGAGCGCAGACCGAGAACGGTTCCTTACGAAGACAAGATACATAATCACCACACCTATGCTGCCGAGATGAGTGCACATTCTCTGGTGGCTCGCCTCGCGCTGCGACGAACTTGCCACTCAGTGCGCCGGCCGCACTCTTTGGCTCCATGGTCCTTCTCATCCGCATACCATTCCTATTCGCTGCCGACGGCCAATAATACTCGCAATACTAGCAGAGATGATATCGCAGGGCAGACGACGACAACGCCAATCGCATCCCCCGAGGAAGCTCTCCCTAGAGTCCACGAGACACGACCGCCTTCAAGGCAACCCGCGCCCACGCCAACGCCAACGCCCACGGCCACGCCGCTCGTTGAACCGACCTCGACAGCACAAATCCCCACCACACAGCAGAAGCCCAAAACTGTGCGGCCGCGCTCCACGCTGCGAGCGCGAAAAGCAGCCATGAAACTCACACCCGCGGCTGTGGAGCAGCTTCGCATGATGCTGGACCAGCCCGAGCCAAAACTCATCAAAGTTGGCGTTCGTAATCGGGGCTGCAGCGGCTTGGCGTACCATCTCGAATATGTCGACAAGCCCGGTACATTTGACGAGACGGTCGAGCAGGACGGGGTCAAGGTGCTCATCGATAGCAAGGCCTTGTTCAGCATTATCGGCAGCGAGATGGACTGGGCAGAAGACAAGTTGAATCAGAAATTTGTTTTTAGGAATCCCAACATAAGTATGTCTGCCTACACGATTGAACGAGCCAAACGAACTCTACATAATCTCTAGCCCTCCACCTTTTCCCCCCAAAAGAAACCCATGTGTCTCCAGCCAGACTCGTACCCCTTCCCTCTTCTCTCCTTCTCTGTCAATTGTGTATGAGATTGCTAACAGTATGCGTCAGAGGAACAATGCGGGTGCGGCGAATCGTTCATGGTTTGATTCGGGCGTTGTATAAGGGCTAGATGTCATGACCGAAGAGCGAAGAGCCTCCTCAGGAGAAGCAGGCGATAATTGTGATAAAGAAGACACGCATATGCGGGCTTGATGTGTCTGCTGGAGTATATACAATCCATACGGGTACGGATTGACACAAACGCACACTGAGGCTTGCCATCGTCTCTTTTTAAGAAATGACTGCATTGAGGAAGAGGTGGCCCTTTTCTTTCTTTTTTCCTTTTTCCCTTGATTTTTCACTTTACAGAGAACGGATAGCGGGCGCCATCCCGCCCATACGTGAGGGAGTCAAACAGCATTCACAGGCGCAGTATTGGTTTTTATTTTTATCGTTTTCTAGTTAGACTATACGGTCGCCGAGGCTGACTCATATTGTTGGCATTCTTGTATGAAAATTACATGGGCATTATCACAGCGTGGCAGAGACATGTCTTCCACAACCATGCGACGTAAAAAGCGTCTCAAGCCTGCTTGTGCTTTGCCCAGAATTTTGTGTTTACTGAATTGTTGCCGGGCCAGAAAGCGTGGCACGTACATACATGTGTACCTGATTATGTATCTATTCTGAACCAAATATGCAAGTAAGACTAGACTCTTATGCCACTCAGTTTGTTGCCCGCGCCAGGATGTCGCTTCATTGTGCCTTGGCGTCTCTTTACGAAACTGAACAAATGAGTAGACAGTGTTATATGTACAAGGTGTCGAAAGCCTTCTTCTGAACAGCATGAAATACAACTAGCGGCCTTGTTCTCGCAGGCCGTGCAAGAGGCATTGCAGATTGCAAGTAGTGTTCAGCATCGGCATTCGTGGCAGGGGGCTGTGACGAAGGTCAACAGGATATCAACAAATTTGCACGCCATCGGATCCGGTACGGCCTTTGTACGTTTGACGAGCAAGTTGCAACTTCTGCCTAGGCAGGCACATAGATCGGTAGGGGGCTAAGAGGCAGCCCAAGCTAATGGAAGCGCACGCTCTAGGACCCTTGGGCGGTACCGAAGACATAGGCCGGCACCATCGTCGCAGGACCGGCTTACTATAGTATGTAGTGTGTACCATGAAAACTAAAGCGCCAATTCCTCCAACGTGAACCGTATTGAAACACGTTTTGTTGCACAACAAGCGGGCGCAGGCTGTGGCTTCTTCATTATTTGTATGCTTTACACCCCCCTTTGCCCGGCGATCTTTTTGGCTACCAAGATGGGACTTCGGCGTTCGCTATTCAGATTGGACCTACAACACGTAGCGGCCTGTGAGGGACTCGGGAAGGGTCGATGATGGGAAGCCCTATGCGAGACTCGGATCTCATGAGCTTTAATGAGCATTGTATCCATCGAGATCTCTCGTAGACTTGCAAGATGCAGCACCTCTACCAGCGTCTCTCACTCAAACAGCAGCTCTATCCCTGACGTTCCCGACCACATCTTCGCTTCCCATGCATCCGGGACAAATCAAGATATAGATTGGCAAAAGGCTCTCGTGAAAAGTCCTATGAATGCCATTTTTATAGCAGAGGCTGAGCAGCTGTAATCAAAACTTCCCAACTTCCAGCCGCGCCGACGGGGAAAATCAGTAACGAGAGATTCGAGACAATCGTACAGATTTAAAGTTTGAAACAGGATGAACATGTCCGTGATCTGAGGTCAACACACGCGGCCGGGGTCATATCGGAGGCTCCGCGAGGGACCTCACACAAAGGGGGCTTGAGTGAGGGCTTGGACTGTGGCATAGTTGAGCAAGAGTCCACGCTAGACGGGAGGGAGACGGGAAAGGAGTCTCTCGCGATCTAAGAATAGCGGGCAGGGGCTTCTCGTTTATGTCTACATCCAAAGACAAGAGCCATTTAAAGTTACAGCATCAGCTTCATAGCGCGCCATTAGAAATGGATCTTTGGGTTTGCCGTCGAAAACTAAGACGATGACCCGTCTCTCGACTCATCAGCGCATGATGATGAAGAATCCTCGCCGTCGAACGCCTGCCCATATAAGAGGCGAGAAACGATTTTCGAAAGACAAGATCACTGGACAACGAGAGATGTTGTGAGAGACGCCAAAGAGAATCCTTCGTACTTCCGTTATCGTGAATGAAAAAATGTCAGACAGCCGATCAAGCTTGACGCTCTCGATGGCCACCTCGTAATCTCATAAGTCATAGCCACTCGGGCCTTCATCAAATAATTTTAGCAGAACAGCCTTGGACACCGCATCTTTGGACTAAGACTCAGGGTAAAGAATTCTTAGACGTATGAATACCATGCGAAGAAGTTCCCTGAGGTCCTTGGCATTGATAAGTTACAACACATGATATAACAAATCGGTTCAACATGTAATTCAACCAGGCGACGGTCCCATAGGTCACAAGACTCTCAACAACTTCACGTTTGGCCTCATCACAATAGAGAAAGAGGAAGGATTCCAGTGGCTGTGCGGAAAGCTTCATATGAACTCTGAGCTGAGGGGCAGGATCCAGTACCTGTAGTTATCACCGGTCAAGAAACGGCTCTTCGAAATGCCCATCCGGGACGAAACGAGTTTCCTGACGACTCTGTGTGCATCACGTCCACGTGAGCGTCCAAGCCAAGATTAAATTTCGTTGTAAGGGACTAGCTGATGATGACTCAAAGTCGTTGGATGACTCTGATAAACCTCAGGAAGAGGCATGTTCTGGAGGGATCTCGAAGAGCTATTTTTTTGTCCGTACACCACATCGAGTAGTGGAGCCGCCTGTCATTCAGTTCTAGATTCATCGGGCTGCTCGCAAAGCCACTTGAATCCTTCATCTTGTTCTGTGTTGAGAAAGGCCACACGCGAGGTTATGGAGTTTCTTATAGTCTTACAGAGCTACGCCTGGAAACAATACATGCTAAGTCGGCTTGCTTTGTATCAGACCAAGGACTCAAGGAAGTTCTTCCACGTTTTTCACACCATTCATACATCCAGACAATAACTTGGCTGATATATTCCTGTCGACTACTTTGAGGTTGCTGTTCTGAAGTTCTTTCTAAAGGCCTGAGTGGCTGTGAGGTCACCGAGAGCGTCAACCTTGACTTTTTTTCTGTCGTTATAGACATGTCCGCCACGAAAGTACGAAGGTTTTTCCTCCGCATCTCTCATAGTGTTGCTCATTTCACGAGCCCGAGGAGTCCTGTCTCTCGAGACGATTCTTCTCGGCTCCTATCTCCGGACAGGCATCCAACAACGATTGACTTGCGCTGATGGTTCGAGAGACTCGCTGTGGTTGTGCTGCCCGACGATGGCACTTGAGGTTCATTTCTGATGAGCGCGCTATGAAGTCGAAGCTGTGAGGTTAACCGGGCAGTCGATCTTCGAGTGGTGGGATCCTGAGCTCAGGGCTCACTGATGGGCGTCGCGGATCGCGATTGCGTGCAAAGAAGCAAATAATTGCGAGGACTTGCCCAGGTTCACGGCGAATGCTGGCTTAACGTGGGCGGCGCCGTTATCGCGATGAACATTCTGCCAGAAGTTGTAAAGGTTGTCAAAACGGGTCGAACTGAGGGGACGGCTGCAGGTATGATACAATTTGCTGTAGTTCTGTAGCAGCTAGTTGATCAGGCATAGCTTCAGCTCCGGCGTGATTAGCCTCAAGATTGAGTAGCAAATCCCTCGTGATGCCAAAGCCTGTTAACTTAATTTGAAGAAGGAAGTCTTGCACAATGACAAGCCGGCGTTCGGCGTTTGTCGCAGTCATTTGGACACGAACGGCAGTACCTTTTTCCGGCCAATGTCCACTGCGAAACTCGGGACCCGCAACCCGCGCTGCAACGTCGGTTTGCACTGGAGAGCTGTTTCTGGTGCATCAAACCAAGACCTCATCCTCATCGTCTTGTTTCTACACCGCGCATCATCGCCAAGTCGATTGCCTATCCCTTCTCAGCTGACAGTTGCTAGCTCTTCTGTCATAATGTTCAACATCAGCCGCAGCCGCGCCTTGGGCTCGGCTCTGAATGCCTCCAAGGTCCGCCAATCCGGCTCATCCCCCTTGGTCCTGTTCCTTCTTCTTGAGTGCGACATGACCACAGCCGAGGCCAAGCTGCTGACATTGGACTTGCACAAACTATAGACTCAGATTGCACCCTCCGTCAGACTTCCTGGTCTGGCTCAACAAAAACGAGCTCTGAGCATCCACGAGTACCTTTCTGCCGACCTTCTGCGACAGGTAGAACCTCCCCCGACGGCCCGAATCGCTTCCACCCCCTCTCCCTCATCGGAGATAGCACTCCACAAGCCGCCTTTTAGAATTTTACTGACAATGAGCGAATTCAATATAGTATGGCGTTGGTGTCCCCAAGGGCGCAGTTGCTAGAAACGCTCGCGAAGCTAAGGATGTTGCGATGAACCACATCGGGACTGAGGACATGGTCATCAAGGCACAGGTTCTCGCCGGTGGACGTGGCAAAGGTACCTTCGACAATGGCCTCAAGGGAGGTGTGCGAGTCATCTACTCGCCTCACGAGGCCGAGATGTTTGCTGAGCAGATGATTGGCCACAAGCTCATCACCAAGCAAACGGGTGCTGGCGGTCGTCTTTGCAACGCCGTGTACATTTGCGAGCGCAAATTTGCCCGTCGCGAGTTCTACTTGGCTATCCTTATGGACAGAGGCTCGCAGAGCCCCGTCATCGTGTCGTCATCGCAGGGTGGCATGGACATTGAGACCGTTGCCAAGGAGAGCCCGGATGCCATTAACACCACGCACATTGACATCAACGTCGGCGTCACCGACGAGATTGCCCGCGATATTGCTACCAAGCTGGGTTTCAGCGAACAGTGCATCGAGGATGCCAAGGACACCATCCAGAAGCTGTACAAGATCTTCACAGAACGCGACTCTACACAGATTGAGATCAACCCTCTGTCAGAGACGAGTGACCACCAGGTTCTGTGCATGGATGCCAAGTTCGGATTCGATGACAACGCTGAATTCCGTCAGAAGGAGGTCTTTGAGTGGCGCGACACGACTCAGGAGGACCCCGATGAGGTGCGCGCCGCCAAGTCTGGCCTCAACTTTATCAAGCTCGACGGTGACATTGGCTGCCTCGTCAACGGCGCCGGTCTAGCCATGGCGACCATGGACATTATCAAGCTGAACGGTGGTCAACCCGCCAACTTCCTCGATGTGGGTGGCGGTGCGACTCCTGCGGCCATCCAGGAGGCCTTTGAGCTCATCACCAGCGATGCCAAGGTCACCGCCATCTTTGTCAACATCTTTGGCGGCATTGTCCGCTGCGATCACATCGCCACTGGACTGATCAAGACGGTGGAGAACCTCAACCTCAAGATTCCCATCATTGCGCGTCTGCAGGGCACCAACGTCGAGCGGGCCCACCAGCTAATTACCGAGTCTGGCATGAAGATCTTCTGCATTGACGACTTGCAGAGCGCGGCTGAAAAGTCTGTTCAGCTGTCCAAGGTGGTCAAGATGGGTTAGTAGCTACAATCCTTACATTCCACATTCTTTTTGTCGAGTCACGTTTTTGACGGCCCAATGCTAATATGCGCCACGTCAACAGCTCGAGACATGGACGTTGGTGTCGAATTTTCCCTAGGCATCTAAACTGAATAATGTTTGCTACTGGCAGGCATGGAGGAGCATTGCGTGTATTATTTACGATAGAATTTTTGGGATGACTCAAGTCAAGGTTGCCGATTATTGGCTGCTGGGGCAAGAAAGGGAGGAGGGCCGAGTGTATGTATTGTTGAGGCATCGTGCAAGTTAGCCTTTCGCGAATTGATGATTTCCTGTCTGTGTTGGGTTGTTTCATGGGCGAGATTACCGTGAATACCGTCCCGCTAGCTGGGTACGAGCCGTGTCTTTCAATTGAGACATTTGTCACACGACGCGTGAGGCCGACTCGCGCGTTGGGCCTTGCCTTGGACCAATTGCGCATTGGTCGGGCTCCGCGAAACAATTTTGATCGTCTTGGCCTTGCTTGCGAGCGCCGAGCGGTCTGGACTCTGGAGCCTTTTGGGTCTGGGGGACATGCTGCCAACATGCTTGCCATCGCGACGAGACGCACCATCTGATGCGCCCGCCTGATGACCATGTCTCGGCAATCGAGGCCCGCCGCATGGGATACGACCCAACCTTCGTCACAATGAGCCCACGGCATCGACTCGGCAACTTGCCGACTTCTATCATTTCCCAACCACCCATGTGGCCTCCTTAACCCGCCAAAATCAGGGTGGCTGCTTGGCCGATCCCATTTTCAAGGATGCAAAAAGCATCAGGAAGCATATTCCCGCGTGTGGCCCTCGGGAATGAGCGGAAACCCGAGGCTCGGCAACAAGAGCCCTTGAGCAAAAAGGCGGTCATGATGCTGCATCCCCCAGCCACGCCATTATTCGTATGTACTCTGAGTGCAAAAGCAGGGCTGACTAGCTGTACATACACATACCTACACATATGCACATGCACACATCGCGCTTCCGAGAATCGTCGCATTATTATTTATTGTGTTACTTCTTCTTCCTCACCGTCTCAACGTTGGCATGTCTCAGTGGTGGTTTATTGCGTCCATGAGAGAGCGATTCTGCGCGGGTCTCTGGTCGGCAACCATGGATAATCTGAGATCGCTTCTCCTGTATATTCAAATCTGTGGCAGCAAGCGTCGAAGTCTCGAGAAAAATCTGCTTAAGAAATATGTAGGTATGTAAGTATGTAGGTGAGAACCCAACTCTTGAATCACATAGGACCTGGAGTCTAACGTAGTAGAACATGCCCATAAAAAGGGGGGGCGGGGGACGCACGGGGAATGGAGAACAGAAGTTGACAAATAACGCACGTCCACACATGGGACAACCGCATTGTTTACTTAAGTAAACAAGGAAGGGAGGGGCCTCTGAATTGTCGGTATCGTGCCGCCGGCCGGTAGGTAGAGGTAGGCAGGTAGGGGTCTTCTGCCTCTTTTTTTCTATGTATGTATGTATGTATGTATGTATGTATGTACATAGGTACATACCTTATTTTTTTGCCTTTTTCCCTTTCGCCCCCGACGAACTTCTCCTTCTGGAAGCCCCAGTTTGCGACATGGGGGTGCTGCGGGATCCGGGGGCTATTCCGAGCGTCATCGGATGGATCATGCCAATCCTTCATCTCCTCATTGACCCCATGTTTTGGCCGTCCAGCAAGGGGGATTTTGGAGGTTGGCCTGCGCATTGTGCCGTTATTTTGGGCTGACACGAACGAGAAGCAAACACGGTTTCTAAATTTTGATGACGTGCCGTGTTCAGCGTCCGTGTCCGTCCATTCCAGGCTCCACATCTGGCAGGCAAGGGCAGTGCAGTCAACCGCGATTCAGGCCCTTTCTTTCTTAATCTGGGGGACCGGAGGTGACCGGGGGGTTTGGGGAGAAGGGGAGGAATTTGTGTCAAGTACCGTACTCCGTAGGTAGGGTCTAGTTCTTGTTTCTTTTTTTTGGGGCCGCCGTTCGAGATGGACGGATGCGTGATGCTACGAGTATAAGTATTCTGGCTCGGTCCGGCGCTGGTAGCCTTTTGGTCTTTACACCAAGCCGAAAGCATCAAAGACCAAGGGTTGAACTTTTATCCATCTTGACGGAAACCTGCTTAAGCCAACACAAATATTACATACGCATCCGATATACACACAAAAAGAAGACAGCCCTGAGCCTACACACACACACATCAAACATAAAGAACAAGACAGCGAGCACCAGGAAATAACACCTCCAACAAAAAAACAACAACACCAATATGCCCTCCCAGATGAAAAACTGGTTCGCTCGCCACATGGCACCCCCTCCACCTCTCAACGCTACACCCACATGCCCCTGCGCAAGGTGCTTCAACGTCATTGCCCAGAGACCGCAGACCTCTATTCATCAGCGATACAGCTTCCCAGCACCACTGAGACGAGACTCGGATGTGGCGTCCGTGTTGGGTGCCTATGGCTATCAAGTCACGACAACGAAGCACATTGAGATGGCGCGCAGCAAGTGACGGAGAGATGGAGTGCAGCGAGAACGAAGAAGAAACATGTTTTGGGTTTGGGGACAATGATAGACTGCGAAAGCACACTATGCACGGGAGTGGGCTAAAGACTTGATACCTGGATTGCGTGGCGTTCCATGATTTTTTTTGATCACGTTTCGATAACTGTGTTACGTTTATTTTGTTATGACACTTTTTGTTTTTCTCGCTCGATTCTCCCTCTCAGAAGACCATCGCGAGCGGGTCATGGGAGTTGTGTTTGGAACGAGGACCTTGCTGTTTGCCTCTCATCGAATATTGAATACATAATCACCATTGTGTGACTATATATATATATATATATATAGATTGGTGCACACAATGTTCTCCGGTCTCCACTATCCGTTCTCGTTCTCCAAAGTCCATGTTTTGCACCAGGAACGAGGTACAACCACGCTCGTCTGAGTTCCCCGAGATCCTTCACCCCTACTAGCCGTGTTGCGTCACGGCATTGGATTCTCCAACGTGCCATCTTGGACTGCCAAACAATCCCTCACCGTGTCACCGTTGCACGAGTTTCAATCATGATATATCTGCGTTGAATGGCATGTGCCAGGTCACATGTTTATCTCAAGTTCGCCACCAACAATAATGAAGGCGTTCTGTCGGTGTCTCCTCCGCCATAGGGTTGGCGGTGGGTAGTGTTACCCTCATCAAACCAGCGGATCTCTCGGAATTTCCGCCGCTCGCACAGACTAAGGACCATGATGAGAGTCAGCTGCCGCTTTACGTTGTTCTCAATCTCACCTTCAAAAGGTATCTGTTGACAATGAGCTTATACAGATGAGGAGTTCCAACTTAGCCCGTGAATCTGCAAGGCCGTGCTGAATATGCAAGCCGTGTCAGCACCTTGAATCACCCACACACTCAAAGTATGCAACGCGCTTCTGGTTACCTTTTAAGCTTTTCCTAGAACTTCATAATTATTTGAACTTTGCTACGACCCTCGGCAACGTGAACTTGTGAAGAAGCAAAACGATGCCAATCCACGTTGAAAGGGAGTACCGTCATATGAAACTTCATGCAACAGAGTACCCAGAAGCGCGTTATGAATAGCTCAAGGAGGGCTTTGCATACGATTTTGCCGTCTGAAGAGAATTGCCTTCTGAACAGCCAGGTCAGATTTGCGTTCATGGCTCAGGAAGTGTAATCAGGGAGACATGCCCATCGCATACCATTGATGCCACATTATTGCAGCCAATTTTCAATTGACAAGAATATGGACTTCGTAAAGATGCCGACCAGAACTACCAACACCTCAAGTGACGCGCCTAAAACGAAGACGTGAAAATAAAAATCTTATGTGCCAAAACGCCCGTGGATGAATGCTCGCTGCAATGCAAATACCCCTCCAAATCTATAGGAAGAACCCCAGAATTGTGTTGTCAGAAATCCCCCCCAATGAACTTAAGCCCGACGTAAGTCATTCAGTACAGCTACCCAAAGTGAGGCAGAGAACTTCGTCAGGAAGCCAGCATCTCTTGCTCTTCTGGCCTCCTGTCCCTCAAATTCTCTGTTCTCGTTCTTTCACTGACGGGTACGTGCGCGTTGGGAACCGACGGGAGTTGGTGTCCCTGCTCAGACAACCCAGCCTGCAGAGCCTCCAGCTCCTCCTCCACATCTTCTTCATCACGAGCTGATATTTGCCCACCCAGCATGTCGCTGACTTGCTATTTTTCGCGAAACAAAAATTAGCAATGCGACAGAGAAGCAGAGAAGGGCCCCTCAGTTGTGTCAAAGTAGACTGATAGAAACGTACCTGCTGGTAGGCAATCGCCTCCGCTGTCTCTCCCATCAGTTTCTCTACATGGTCCAAGCCGCCCATCTCAGCGTGAATCGCCTCGAGAACCTTGGTCCCTTGTTGCAAGCCAAAGACGACATCCTTTTGTATAAGAGCAAACTCCACATTCGACGTCAGCTTTTCCAACTGTTCGAGCTGCGCATCCGTCTTGGACAGCAGCGTTTCTTGGTACTTTTTACGCCGCAGTGCCAGTAGGGCTCTCTTCTTGTCGCCTCGGGCGAGCATCTGCTTCGCGATATCGGTCTCCTTGTCGGTCAGGACAGTGATGCGCCGTTGGTATTGATGCAGTTTGTCGCGCTGGCTCTTCATGTCTAGAACGGCCCTGATGCCCCCTCAAGTCATTAGTTTAGTTGTTTTTATGGACCGGATAGCTAGGGTGGGGGTTTCAACAAAAGAAAAGTCAAGTAAGACAGAACTGAGCTCCGAATATCCTGGCGGAAGACAGGAGGTTTGGGAATGGGATAAGATCAAGATTGAGAATTACATGACCTACTTGTCCTGGCCGGTCACCTTACTGGATGTTCCACCCATGCTGATGTAGGAAACCTCGTTCAGAGGAGCGGAAGCAACGATTGATAGGAGGACGTGATCGCATGTCAAGTCGCAATCCGGGTGAGGAATCAATCGAGGTGATATCAACTGCTACATATGTAAGTACGTACCTACCCATGTATGTACGTATTCGCACGTCATAGGCGCTCCATGTTGCCGAGCTTTGTCCAATGTCGATAAGGTTATCGATAGCATTTTTCTGGCGGGTGCATCGCACGTGCTCTCGCTTCCCCTGACGGCGCGGTCGCTTCATTCGCGCCTGGGAACCTTCAATCTCAAGACTCATTGTCTATGGAAGTAACTATGCACATACTCACGCATACTCGCGACTGCACGAGTCACGACGAAAAGACAGCGCCGTTGTCGTTGCATGTCTTTGGCTTTCCGTAGGAACAGTGTCAATATCTCACTCGTCCAAATGATGCCGCCTCCAAGATTCACGAATTCACTCTTCGATGCCGTTTATGACAGTGTGACCTTGACAGTCTTGACCTCCAGTGATGGCCGAAGTCTCAAGTGATCCGTATGGACCCTTGCAAGAAGCTCGACGGCAGCGACGGCGACAGGTGAAACGAACAGTGTATTTGTTACTCGAGTTATCGCCATGGTCGAGCTAAAGTGAAAACCCGATGCCCACGTCTGAGAAGTCGAAGTCAAGTGAAAAGGAATGGGGGAAGGCAATACCATAGTGATTTCTGTTTAGGGAACTATGGAAGTTGTGGAGATCGTAACAGCATCGGGAGCATCAGAGAGAGGTCTACCATCAGTGCGTCACACTGCAGAAGAGGAGGAAGGTGCTACAGACAGCATACACTTGACCTGACGACTTGGGCAATTTTCTCTATGTAAGTAACACGCAAGTTCAATCGGCAAGAGTCCCATACATGTACGTGTGATCAGAAATATCCTTTCCATGTACCTAGCTATGAATCATGCCGCTCACTAGGGTCGTTTCTTCCATGTAGGTACTGTAGCTATGATGTCGCTCACTATCTGCAGCCGACGAAGTGTTGCACGATTGGTCTAGGATCGGGCGGAAGAGTGAGTGGTGCGTTTGTTGGACTCGTGCCCGACAGAAAGCGCTGTTCTCACTAGCTGAACACGCGACGCTATCCCAGTCAAAAGCATCACAACAATAGAAGGAACGGCAGGAGGGCAGTCGCATCTGGCCGGAGTTGGGATTGGCAGGCACGTCTTGCAAACATGTAGTGGGTTATACATCCTGCGCTATGTAGGTACCTCCTACCTACCATCAAATGCTTCCCTGAAGTCACTGTATCTAGCGCAAAGTCTAGCGAGGAATCCGGCTGTTAGTCGCGCCTGAATTCCATATAAAGAACCTCACACACATCTGACTTCGGACAGAAACTCACCTCATTGACTGATCAAGGCCTCACGAAGAAATATAGGTGCCGTCATCATTGCTTCCCTTTTGCTCTTCTTTTGCTCTTCTTTTGCTCTTCTTTTGCTCTTCTTTTGCTCTTCTTTTGCTCTTCTTTTGCTCTTCTTTTGCTCTTCTTTTGCTCTTTTGCTCTTCTTTAATAGCATTAAGAATTCCCTTTTGCGTTCTTGGCCTCAGAGTCGATATTCCGTTCTTTTTACAATGGCGCTGCAAAGCATTTGCAACCTGGATGTATGAAAGTCGTTGTATAGAGCCGAATCTAGCCGAGCCTTGTAGTTTTCAACCTCGCCAATGCATATGATGCAGCGACCTTCCGCCATGGGCGCGTCAAATGCCTCGATCATATTCTCCTCCATTTTTTTTAAGAAACAAGGAAACACGTGTCGAAAGAAGCAAGGAGCACCCCCAGTACACGGGCGGTATCTTTCATCAACGTTCTTTTGCTCATTCCGCGTGGCTTGGGAACGATGAGGTCAGTTGAACAACATCCATCGGCTTTATCGTACTTAGGGAGTTTCAAAGTCTTCCATACTGACTTGAGTCAATCCGTTGGCAAGACTCCAAGGCCACCACAGGCTTGCTTTCAACCACATACTCCACAGACGAACAACTTGACTTCTGAAACTTCTTCGGAGGCTGCTTCTTCTCTATTGAGACGGCGACTTCTGCTGAAGCATAGTCGTTAAAACGAGGACACCTGTGATGCCTAAAGTCTGCCTCGTCGCCCCATGTGATGTTCTTTTTCCTCGAGGCTCGTACCCAATGCCCTCTGCCTCGTCTACGTAGTAGGCTTGGCTTCGGAGGTCGGCTGCATGGCTCGGAGCCGGCCGGCTCTGCGTCGGGGAAGCCAGCTGCGGCTAGTTTGGCGGCAGCGGGACTCTGCGGTAGACACACCAGCGGCGTTTTGCTTACATGGATGAAATTGAATCGCCTGCCAGTATCGCGATTGGTTATTAAGGTCGGCTGCGGCGTTGAAGCCTGTGTGCACAGTGAACGCCAACCTAGGAACAGTACCTAATCTTTTACTCCTTGGAGATTAAATAGTCTACCTACAGTAGGCACATAGATACACAGGTGCAAGCGCAAGCGCAAGCACAATCGACAGTCCAGCCCGCTTTTAGTGATCAACATCTACGAGGGTTTCACATCTTTATCTAGAAGCGCCATCTGACAATTCCGATCAAACGTAGCAGACGTGGAGATCTGGACGACGAAAACTGGGGGTTCATATTTATTCTCCTGTTCTCGAACAAAAGTGTGACTCGGAATTCCGCACCCATAATAATAATAATAAAGGGGCCCCCTTTTCGGCTGGATCCACGAAGTTGTGAGTTTGAAACCCGCTGAAGCTAACAAGTACCTACCTATGTACTAGCCTACTACCTATGGAGTGTCTAGAACTTCTTATTCCACGTGAATAATAGCCTCGAGCAGCGAAGAAAACATATTTGCCAGCTCAGTTCTCTTCTCGTGTCTGACCATGTTCATGACCCGCTTACTAGGATAGAGTGGCGGTTGCCCAAGGTGCGTGTGCCACGTGGTGAGCACTGAGATCTTGCTCGAGATAGTTTTATATCCAGAACAGCCGAGTACGCGACGCAGTCCCGGATCAAACGAAGAACAGTATCAATACCTAACAGTACGAAAGAGTCGTCCCTGGTTGGAAATGGAAATCGGCAGCCGTGGGTTGACAACTTGACTCTTAGTCTCTTGAGGGACGGTCGCGATGGTCAGGCGTAGCCACGTAGCAACTCTCACACTTTCTGTGCCACATGCAAATGCCGGACTTCCCTGAACCCACCATATGGCACGAAGCTCAAGCCTCAAAGTCTAAGTTCTATTCGATCAAGAAGCCTTACTTGACTGAATGACTAACTAACTGCATACAGTTAAGTTTGTAAATTAGCTGGACACCCTAGGAACTTGTCAAGTTTTCATGTGATGGCTTTCCACTATAAATCACAAACTTGTTCTGACGGGTTTTGTTTTGCACTGATCAAGGCCTAATGAAGAAGAAAAATTAGTGTTATCATTCTTTCCCCTTGACTGTTTCTTTTGGCATTCCCTTTGCGTTCTTGGCAACAGTGTCAATATCGAGTTTTTTCACCCTCCACGATGGCGCCATCAAAATCACGTATCACTCTTTGATCTCGTCTAGAGTGCGATATTGACAGAGTCTTGAACCAACTGGAATCCTCCAACGATGGCCAACGCTTCAAATCCACGCCGGACGCTTACGATGCTATTCAACGATCCAACTCTAGCCTCAGACGGCTGAAGAAGAGGCCGTTGGAA
>SRPO01000121.1:0-63512 GCA_018360065.1 Claviceps pazoutovae
GTCGACTCAATTTCCGGATCAACCTTGTGCCAAACCAACTGGCTGTCGCAGACTGTCTGCAGAGTGTCGTACCACTCACCCCAGTGGCTCACGCTCGAGAGCTTGAACGACAGGGTGGGGAAATTTTCGATATTGGAGGTCGACCTGTCCATTTTGGCGATCGAGATAAGACCTGTGTGACGAAAGAAGGAAGAAGTTGGACACCCACGTCCGAAGATGAATATGTATATTGATTTGAATCCAGGTAAAAGAAGTTACAGGGGAGTCTAGTATAGATTGCCTCCCGGGCTCATAACTTTGACAAAACTGTGATTGTATTGTATGAAGAACCAAGCCATCTACAGGTGGGAATGGTAGAGTCTTTCTAGTTACAATCAGAGCCCATTCCACCATAATCTGCATGGTTCTCTAATTTCTTTAGGAACTTAGGTACATATGTAGTTCTCATGATTGGTGCTTGCTCGACACATTATCCGAGCCCCACACCTTTAGGGTGAATGTACCATCACCCTTACTCATGTAGTCTGTACCCTCGTACCATGGCTAAATGCAACAAAACGGGTGTCCAGACAGACGAAGAATAGAATCTCAACCGACTGAGGAAAGACAAAAAAAGAACGACCGATACGGAGTAGATATGACAAGATCTATCAGACTAAAATGGGAAGATAGAACGATACTCAATCACTATCCTCACGACAGGAATTAAGTCCGCAAAACACGACAAACACCCAACTCCCCTCCTTCTTCTCTCCTCTTATCCTCAATGGGCGCCCTCAACCGTTTTAACCAAATGCCCAAACTGATCTCCCTTGTGTTGAACTTCAGATGTCTCGGGCAATCTCTCCAGATGCCTTGGTAACCAACAAAACGGAATGTGACTAAGGAACACCAAGAGAAACATGCAAATCCAAACTGACACAACAACTTCACAGAAAGGCAGTTTACTTCTCCACACCATCGAAAGTTGGCACCAACGCGCGCACGGACCCCCAGAGGCCGATACCGGCAATGCACACGTGACTCTACAACTAGCCTTTCCACACCAAGCTGCACAACGTTCTTACATTGTACAGCCAACAGCCGGTCTTTCAAGGCGGCAAGGTTGCTGGATGGAAGGCGTCGCCGGCAGAGGAGGGATTTATGAGCAGATTCTTCGACGTGGTGCACGCTGACACCGTGGAGTTGTTCGTCGAACGACGTGAGCGGCTGCATGGCTATTATCCGGCCATGGTACCGTATCTGGATGCCAACTGGTGGCCTTACAGAGAGCGCTTTGTCAACTACTCCACGAACAAGATCATGGCCTACGGCGGGAAGGCATCTTCGCGCGTGGAAGGCAGCCACGGCCTCTTGAAGCGCTGGTTCGACAACTACAGCGAAAACGACATCTACACGCTCGTGAAGAAGATGCTCAACTGGTGGGAGTCTGGTCACGACCAATATGAGGAGTTGGACTAAGCCCGACGTCACTTCCAATCCTGGATCCCAGAGAACATCAGGTCCCGTCTCTGGCCGGAGGTCACTGACCTCGACGACATCACATACAATTACCTCGTCTTTATAACACCAAGATATAAACACTGCCTCTACGTCGACGACGTATGTATCGAGTCCTTGGATCAGGACGACGCCGACTGCCCCGTTGTCAAGATCCTGGACAAGACCTGGGAACCCCCCACACCCGAGGAGATAAAGGAGATCGAGGAGACTGAGGGTTTGGGCGTTGTTGGCGACGGCTCCACGCCCGCTCCGTTCCATGATGGCTTAACCGACGACTGGGAGGAGAATGTGGGCTGGATGTACATGCCCGTGAAATCCTACCTAGAATTGTATTTCACGCTTGTGAAGTGGGACTGGCTTGATGTATACGTGAGGCCGCCTTATATAGACTGGACTGAGGACGAGAGTACTTTCATTGGACACTGGAGAAACAAGTGACCGGTGAGAATTGCGACGAGAGATTTGGAAAATTGGAGACGAGAGCTTTTTGTTGGGTCGAAGAAGCGAGAGTACATGTTCAGGACATCGAAGACAGTAGTTGATATCAGGGCTTCCAGGCCACGAGCAAGTAAACTTGGCGAGCAACCATGAGTCTCATCAACGGCCCAAGAGAAGTCTTGCTCCTCATGCATGCGGGGAAGACAGACTCCTCTTCAGAACTCTCTCCCGTCACCACACTGACTATTTCAGTTTGTACTTGCTTCGCGCGCGCGTCTACGCGACTGCGATGAGTCTCCTAATCTGAATCATTTGCTTAAACGGATGTGTCGAAATTGCTCGTCTATACATTATTCGGTTGCGCATCACGGCGTGCGAGCACTTCAAACCTGAGAGCTGTCAGTCGCGTACAGGGCAATTTGATCCACGTGGTTTCCTTCAAATTCTCTAGCATCAGCCAGCAATTGAACACGTAGATACGCAGCTACTGTAAGTCATTCACTACCTGTACATTGCACTTGGGATGCCGTCATGGTGCCACGCAGCATATTCGATTGAACTGAACGCAGCCGTGTCGCGTCGCTCAACGAAAAAAATAGAGGACAGACGTGCGCAGCAAAGAGTAAAGAAATCTGTCATACCGTCAAAGACATGGTCTACAGACAAACTAATGAATGTTGACGTCACGTTTTAGTCGTCAGCCGCCGCACGGGGCTGACACTTGTATACACCTGGATACCTGTGTTCACACGCGTTGGGTGAAACACCATGCAGCAGCTTCTCCCATCATCCCAAATCACTTTATAACTAGCTGGTCGGACTGATTTGAAACGCGTTCACCCTAACCTTTGTAGCAACAGCTCTCTCGCGTCTCCCGATCTTTCAAATGTTGTTATGCTGGTCACCCCACTCCCAATTTCTCCATCTGTTGTCATTCTTGTCACGTCGCGGCAAGAGACACCTGGGGGGGCGCTTTCAAAGGCACATCAAGCGCCACGCGAACCGCCTCGCGTTTCATCTCCCGCGCCATCCAACATAGTCCCAAGACGCCCTTTGCCCTCTTGACCAGTACCATCGCTGGGACGCAGACATACACGGCGAGGAACAACGCTGACCAGAGCTTTCATTCGCAAGCCATCATGACTAGCAGCAGTGCGGGCGAGGATGACGGCGTCGTAGAGACACACGTGTCCGACTTTGAGGCGGACCTGATCTGGCGGCATTTTATGTTTGATGGGTTCCAAGACTCGGTCTGGGGGTTCGTGGTAAGTCGGCTACTGCACACAAAGGACCCTTGCGAGGGCACAGAGACTTGTCGTATTGACGAATATAATACCTAGATTTATCGCTGCTGTAACGCAAGCGACGAGGATTGGGAGCGTATGCTGCAAAAGATTCGCAGCGAGCTGGACTACGATAACACAGACTACCAATTAAGCCGAGATCTGGTGCCGTTCCATAATCTCCACGCCATCGACGACCCGTCACTATAGTAAGATTCCCCCCACTTTCCTTTCTTCTTCTCCTCGCTTTGAGAGCATCAAGTCGCATCTGCTTTCTAACAGCCTCCCTAGCGGGGCCTCAATCGACCAAGTCCGGGCTCACTTCCGATCCTGGATCCCGGAGAATATCAGGTCCCGTCTCCGGCCAGAGGCCACTGACCTCGACGACATCACATACAATTACCTCGTCTATATAACACCAAGATATAAACACTGCCTCTACGTCGACGACTTATGTATCGAGTCCTTGGACCAAGACCACGCCGACTGCCCCGTTGTCAAGATCCTGGACAAGGACTGGGAGCCCTATACGCCCGAGAAGCTAAAGGAGATCGAGGAGACTGAGGGTTTGGGCGTTATCGGCGACGGCTCCACGCCCGCCCCGTTCCACGATGGCTTAACCGACGACTGGGAGGAGAATGTGGGCTGGATGTACATGCCCGTGAAATCCTACCTAGAATTGTATTTCACGCTTGTGAAGTGGGACTGGCTTGATGTATACGTGAGGCCGCCTTATATAGACTGGACTGAGGACGAGAGTACTTTCATTGGACACTGGAGAAACAAGTGATCGGTGAGCATTGCGACGGGGATATCTGGGAAATTGGAGACGAGAGGCTAGAGCTCTTTGTTGGGCCGAAGAAGTGAGAGAATATGTTCAGGACATTGGGAACACAAGTTGATATCGGAGCTTTCAGGCCACGAGCAGGTAACTTGGCGAGCAAGCATGCGTGTCTTCAGAGGTAGCCGAAGAGCGTTTTTGCTCCTCATGCATGCGGGACTCCGACTCGTGAGTAGCATTGCTCCTCTCCGGAAAACTCTCTTCCGTCACCTCACTGACTGTTCAGTGTTCAGCTTATCCTTCGCGCGCGCGTTTGCGCGATCGATTTATTTTTCGGGTAATACGTACTCCGTACATACTTGTAAGTTGTGGGTGAAACCTAAAAATGACACCCACTACATCCTGAACTGAAGGCTGACAGACGTAACGCAGCGTATTTCCTCTTGTACAACCTGGATTTGAAGTATTCGGTTTGGCGATAAAAGTCTTGATCCGATGTCTGGCTCTTTCTCCTACTGCTGCTGCTGCTGCTGCTCATATTGACGTATGCTCTATTGAGGAATTTCAAGGAGCTCTCGAATTGGTTCATTGAGACCATGTCCCTTGACTGAAACGGAAAACTGTGGGGGGAGTTTTGGGTTTGTCGACCTCATATCGGATAAGCGAGGATATCGTTTTATCGAAGATCGGATAAACGAGGTTTTACTGAATAGCTCTATGCAAACCTGAGATAGCGTGCTTTCTCTTTTGTTCTACTTCTTCCAGCCTGATTCCTCTACGGAGTAGACCGATATGAGGCTGTTGATAGCTGTTATTGTAGACTGATAAGCGCAGACGAATACATATAATTGCCCAATTGCATCCGGCTACAACAAAGGTCAAGTCATGTGATCCCCTGTCACCTGGGTTACCTACATGCACAACATGCTGTACGTTTATGCAACTATCCCCAGTTGTATTCGCGCCTCCAATCACTCCTTCACCTGTTCACGCACCGCTCACATGCAGAACACCGCCATCATTCTCCCTTGTCGCAATCCTGAACCAAAGTTGCAGCCTTCCATGTACATTGTACATATGTACTTCAGGCGCCTATTGCAACCTGCTAAAACACTTAAACGCCGTCTTGGCGCCACGCAGCATGTGAATTGAAATGAATGAGGCCGCCGCCCACCAACAATACCTAAAGGACACTGGACAGACGTACGCCAGTGGAGAGCACAGAAACTGTCATGCCGTCAAAAGACGCGGTGTATATTGACGTCATGTTTTTAGTCGTCAGCCGCCGCACGGGGGGCTGACATGGATATGTTGACCAGTGCGTCCAACGCGTTGGGTGAAACACTATGCAGGCTGATCAGTGATCATTGATGCAGCAGCTTCTCCCGTTGTCCCTCTCCCACTTCACGAGTTTTAACTCAGCTTATTGGAGCGCGCTCTAGCCTCTGTAGTAGCGGTCCTCTTGCGTCTCACAAATCCTTCATATGTTGTCACGCTGGTCACGCGTCGCGGCGAGAGACATCGGAGGAGGCTTTCGGAAAGGCACATTAAGCGCCACGCGGACCGAATCGCGATTCATTTCCCGCGCAATCCAAACCCGTTCCAAGACGCAGATATACACGGCTCGCTGTGCAGAAACTAGGCCGAGGAGCAACGCTGACCATAGCTTTCGTCCGCGAGCCATGATGATGAGCAGCAGCGCCGGCCAGGGTGGCGCCGTCACGAAGCCGGACACGCCCAACATTGATGCGGACCTGATCCGGCGACATTTGAGATTTGATGAATTTCATGATTCGGTCTGGGGTTTCGTGGTAAGTCGGCTACTGTGCACGAAAGACTCTTGCGAAGGAACAGAGGCGCGGTATATTGACGAAATGTGATACCTAGATATATCGTTGCTGTCACGCGAGCGACGAGGATTGGGAGCGTATGCTGCAAAAGATCTGCAGCGAGCTGGACTACGATAACACAGACTGCTACATCAGTCGAGATCTGGTGCCGTTCCATAATCTCCACGCCATCGACGACCCGTCACTGTAGTAAGATTTTCTCTACTTTCCAAGTCTTCTGCTTCTTGCTTTGAGAGCATCAAGTCGCATCTGCTTTTCTAACAGCCTCCTTAGCGGGGCCTCAATCGACCAAGTCCGGGCTCACTTCCGATCCTGGATCCCGGAGAACATCAAGTCCCGTCTCCGCCCGGAGGCCACTGACCTCGACGACATCACATACAAACACCTCGTCGACATGACACCCAGATATAAATACTGCCTCTACGTCGACGACGTATGTATCGAGTCCTTGGATCAGGACGACGCCGACTGCCCCGTTGTCAAGATCCTGGACAAGACCTGGGAACCCCCCACACCCGAGGAGATAAAGGAGCTCGAGGAGACTGAGGGTTTGGGCGTTATTGGCGACGGCACCACGCCCGCTCCGTTCCTCGATGGCGTAACTGACGACTGGGAGGAGGATGTGGGCTGGATGTACCTGCCCGTGATATCTTACCTAGACAGGTATTTCACGCTTGTGAAGGTTGACTGGCACGAGCAGTACATGAGACCTCCTTTTATAGATGGGTTTGAAGACGAGAGTAATTTCATTGGACACTGGAGAAACAAGTGACCGGTGAGAATCGACGAGAGATTTGGGAAATTGGAGACGAGAGCTCCTTGTTGGGCCTACGAAGCGAGAGTACATGTGTAGGACATTGGAGACACGTCACACAAGTCGGTATCTGGGCCGGCGGGCAACGAGCAAGCATGCGTGTCTTCAACAGCCGAAGAGCGTTTTTGCTCCTTATGCATGCGGGAGTGGCATGTCTTGTCTTCGAACTCTCTTCCGTCACCTCACTGAAGTTTGACTGTTCAGTTTGTCTTTGAGTCGCGCGCGCCGCGCGCGCGTCTGCGCGATCCGATGTAGTTCTCGAGTAATACATAGCTCTATGCAAACTTCCGCATCCAGGGCAAGGATGAGGTGACGTGCTTTTTTCTTTTGTTCTATCTCTTCCAGTCTTTTTCCTCTAGACTGAGTGTACATGTGCATTGCAGGATGGCACCTGGTATAGTGAACTGACAAGCCCAGACGAATAGCTACTTAACAATTGCATCCGGCTACAACAAAGGTCAAGTTATGTGATCTCCTGTCACCTGAGTACAGGCACAACATGCTTACGTTTATGCAACTACTCGTGGGTGTAACCTTTTGAAAAGAATACCCACTACTTCATCTAATGGGTGAGGCAAGCCGAGCACTGTGATCTTAGTCTGGAACAAAAAAATAGGTGCGAAAAATCCAGCTCTCACCTATTTTCGTCGTCCAATATCTCCACGTCTGCGACAATCGATCGGATGATTGTTGGAGGCTGAATTATTATCTACTAAGACTACCTAATGATGCTGCGATGCACAGTTCCATGAGTTACGAAGCGTGGATTGGTGTTTCTATGATTCGGTAGGACCATTCCAGACTTGGCCTTTTCCAGCTGGCCGTATAATACGGGAAGGACGGCAATCTTTGAACTTTGATATTATCTTTGCTGATATTTGCGTTCAGAGTCTGGAATTGCGGTTATGGGGATGCATACTGTGGCAAAGTTTGTACCAGAAACTGCGATGCCGTTGCCGAGTGCGGTAAAGATTCCAAAGATGGCAAGACGACTTGTCCGTCAAACACTTGCTGCTCGGGAGTCGGAGCTCCCAGTACGGATTTTGCGGCACAACCAAAGGTATTGATAGTGATACATGCCATCATTGCCAGCTTGATTATTGAAGTCACCGTGTCAGATTTCTGCGGTAAAGACTGCCAGTCAAACTGCAACGAGAAACTCTCACGAGTCACCCCCCTTGGGTTCTTTCGCAAACGTACATGGCTCGCTGTGCAGAAACTAGGCCGAGGAGCGACACTGACCAGAGCTTTCATTCGCGAGACATGATGACTAGCAGCAGCGCCGTCCAGGGTGACGACGTCGTAGAGACACACGTGTCCGACTTTGATGCGAACCTGATCTGGCGGCATTTTATGTTTCATGGGTTTCAAGATTCGGTCTGGGGGTTCGTGGTAAGTCGGCTACTGCTATCATAGAACAAAAGAAAAAAGCACGAGTACTGCACACAAAGGACCCTTGCGAGGGCACAGAGACTTGTCGTATTGACGAATATAATACCTAGATTTATCGCTGCTGTAACGAAAGAGACGAGGATTGGGGGCGTATGCTGCAAAAGATTCGCAGCGAGCTGGACTACGATAACACAGACTACCAATTAAGCCGAGATCTGGTGCCGTTCCATAATCTCCACGCCATCGACGACCCGTCACTATATTAAGATATCTCTTGCTTCCTTTTGCTTTTTTATCTTTTATTCTTTGTTGGAGAGCACCAAGTTACGTCTGCATTTCTAACAGCCGCCTAGCGGAGCCTCAATCGACCAAGCCCGGCATCACTTCCGGTCCTGGATCCCAGAGAACATCAGGTCCCGTCTCCGGCCGGAGGCCACTGACCTCAACGACATCACATACAATTACCTCGTCTATATAACACCCAGATATGAATACTGCCTCTACGTCGACGACGTATGCATCGAGTCATTGGACCAAGACGACGTCGACTGTCCCGTTGTCACGATCCTGGACAAGGACTGGGAGCCCTATACGCCCGAGGAACTAAAGGAGCTTGAAGAGAGTGAGGATTTTGGCGTAATAGGCGACGGCGCCACGCCTGCTCTGTTCCACGATCGCTTAACCGACGACTGGGAGGAGGATGTGGGCTGGATGTACATACCCCTGGTATATTATTTTGACAGGTGTTTTAAGCTTGTGAAGGTTGACTGGGACGAGCAGTACGTGAGGCCGCCTTATATAGAAGGGTTTGCGAACGAGAGCACTTTCATTGGACACTGGAGAAACAAGTGACCGGTGAGAAGTGCTACGGGAGATTTGGAAAATTGGAGAGGAGAGCTCTTTGTTGGGCCGAAGCAGCGAGAGTACATGTTCAGGACAGCGGGAAGTTGGAACACAGGTTGATATCGGGGCTTTCAGGCCGTGGGTCAAGTAATTTGGTGAGCAAGCATGTGTCTTTAATAGCCGAGGAGCGTTTTTGCTCCTCATGCATGCGGGAGATTGCTCCTTTTCGGAACTCTCTTCCGTCACCGCACTGACTGTTCAGCTTATCCTTTCTCCTGGCTTCGCGCGCGCGTCTGCGTGACCGATGTAGTTTTCCGTTAATACATAGCTCTGAGCTAACTTCCGCTTCTAGGGCAAGGATGAGATGACGTGCTTTTTTTTTTTTTATCTATTTCTTCCAGTCTTCTTCTTCTAGACTGAGGAAACATGTGCATTGCAGATTTATTATATGATAGATAGCAGCTGCTGTTGTAAGTTCAGACGAATACATAGGTACAAACAATACAGTATCATCCGGCTAGAACAAAGATCAAGTCATGTAATCCCCTGCCACCTGGGTCCATGCACAACATGCTTACGTTTATGCAACTATCCCCAGTTATATTCGCACCTTCAATCAATCTTTCACTTGTTGATGCGAATCATGCCCTCCCACACAATGCTCACATGCAAGACAGCGCCATATTCTCCCTGTTGCAATCCTGTACTGAGTTCAAGATTGCAGCCGCATATGTACGATACTTCAGGCGCCTGTTGCAACATGCTGAAACACTTAAACGCCGTCTTGGCGCCACGCAGCATGTGAAATGAAATGAACGCGGCCGCCTCGTCCACTAAACAAGCCAACGGCCTTTTAATCTATCACATCGTCAAAAACATCTGCACTCACCATACTGCGTGGTTGATTGAATTGCCACATTGACGTCACATTCCTCATTGCCAGTCCGTCGGCCCTCCGAACATCACGACGCAGGAGGCGTACTGGCATGAGCATGCACGCGCAAAGATGTACAGACTCCGTAGGTAGGCAGACGTTGCTTTTGTTGCTGAACAGTGCGAGGGTCACAGAATCAAACGCGTCTGGTGAAACGCCATGCAGCAAGCTCATCCAATTGTCTGTCTCACAACTCAGCAGCCCCCGGCTTATCATTCTTTGCGAGCAGCCCTCGCCCTGTTGCTATGCATACGCTGTGTCCTTGATCGGCACTGTTTGCCTCATCTTGCTGCCCAGCGAACCCCTCTCGTATCGCCCAATTCTTTCTTTATATGCCGTCACGCTTGCCACGCGTTACGGCGAGAGGCTCACCGAGAGGCTCCTTGAAAGGCATATCAAGCGCCGCGCGAACCGCCGCGCAAGCCATCTGAGATCTCCCGCGCCGAATTCAGCACCGGTATAAGACTTCTTTTGCCAGAAGCGCCGTCGCGACGTATATATACCCGACGCGCCTCGCAGACACAAGGCCGAGAAGCGACGCCAACCAGAGCTTTCGCCCACGAGCCATAATGAGCAGCAACGCGGCAAACGGCGATCGCGTCGTCAAGACGAACACGTACCTTGACCACTCTAAGAAGCCCGACGTTGATGCGAATCTGATCCGGTCGCATTTGACGTGCGGCAAGTTTCGCGATTCGGTCTGGGGTCTTGTGGTAAGTCAGTTACACAGTCCCTGTCGCGAGCGCGCCAAGGCGCATGATTATAACGAGAAGGAACGCCTAGATATATCGCTGCTGCCACTCGAGCGACGAGGATTGGGCGCGTTTGCTGCATAGGCTCCGCAGCGAGCTGGAGCAAGACGCAGCGTACTTCATCTGCCAGGATCTGTTGCCGATTCATGATCTTCATGTCATCGACGACCCGTCACTCTAGTAGGTCACCTCTGGTCTCTCTTCTTACTGCGTCCCTTTCAATCATTCCATGATTCAGGCCGGGTATACCTGTTACTGACAACCGCCCCAGCGAGGCCTCGATCTACCAAGTCCGGCGTCACTTTCAGGCCTGGGTCCCCGAGAACCTCAAGACCCGTCTCCGGCCGGGTGCCACTGACCTCGACGACGACGTAGACTGGGTATACGCCACCACGACGCCCAGATACGAATACTGCATCTACGTCGACGACGTCTGTCTCGAGTCCCTCTACCAACCTGGCCCCAACTTTCCCGTCGTCAAGCTCCTGTGCAAGACCTGGGAGTCGCCGTTCCCGCCCGAGGAGATGGGCGACTACCTCGTGCCCGCGCCGTTCCACGATGGCGTCACCACGGACTGGGAGGAGGATGTGGGCTGGATGTACTTGCCCGTGGTAGAATACCTGTACAAGTACTACTTGCTTCTGAAGACCAGCTGGGACGAGCAGTACGCGAGGCCGCCTTTTATAGATGGGTATGAGGACGAGAGCAATTTTGTGGGGCACTGGAGAAGAGAGTGATTCGTGGCATCGGAGACGACAGTCTATTTGAAGAGGCATTGGAATGAGAGTTCTTAGCACGCCTGAGAGAAAGGTTATATGAGGATATTGGAGACCGGAACGTTTAAAGACATTCAAGGCGCGGGCCTACACTACACCTTAGCAAGCAATCATTCGTCTCATGCAGACCTAGGCAGCGCCAGTGATGCTCGTCTCGTTCGTTCTCTTACTCTCCGACGCAAACAGCAAACCCTAACTGGAGCGCACTGCAATCCGACCCGACGCCCGTGTCCATCCGATGAAATTGTTCCAAGCTGGTGCCTGCGGCGGTGACAATGACTCGGCGCCCGTCATCGCTGGCGACTTTGTGCCATTTTCTGCAATTCTAGGACGCTCCAGGCTGCGTGGATGCCGGCGGAACCGCTCCCGTCGTTGGAGGCACGGTACTACTCGTGATTGTTATTGGCATTGCGGAGTCCAAGACGCAGATTTGGACCCGGCCATCTGCGTTGAGCTGACTCCAAAAACCCGTATCGTAGTCAAGACCGATCCAGGACCATGGAGCAGTTGAAGTTGACTCAAAACTGTAGAGGTACGTGCTTAAAACCGGCGTGTCGCGGCAACCACGCCGGACAAGACGAGATAGTCGTATTCTCAGCCGCAAAGTAACCGTCGCTCGTGATTTATGGCCTGTTGAGTAGGTGACATCGCTACAATTCCGGTTCAGGCTCCACGACCAGCTGGTTGACGGCCACAGCCATGCCGAAGTCCGTCTGCTGTTGCTGCAACCGAGGCTATTGATGCACTTTTTTTGCCCCAGCTGTGCCCCCTCAGGTGCTAGAGATGTTAAAATCCTGGTTGGGACAGATCCATGGCGCGCTCCGCCTGAGCTTCCATTTTCATCACGGGCCGCGGCTTATCAGCTTGTTGATTTTGCGCTGGGTGTACCGCCTGCGCCTTGAATCTTGGATTCATTTTCCTGTCTCTTCTTGTAGAATTCCAGAGTCTTGTTGGCCATGGCTTGGTCATAAACCTCCTGCATTTGGTCAGCCCTTTGGGTGCAAAAGAAATTGACAAACGAACGGCAAGGTGCGAGTAGGTTTTCATACCTTGCTCGGTGACTTGTGAAAGACCTCTCGTTCAAAGCTGCAACCGAATTCGGCGGCCCCCGCATGATCAATGCCGTGCATTTCCATTGCCATACTCGAAATGCTGAAGACATGTTAGCAGTCTGTCTGGACGACAAGGGTAGTATCGCGAAGGTCATTTCGCAGCAACAATGGCAGCTAGCCTCCCGAAAACATATTGTGGCACATACAGATTCATCGTTTGACCCATACGTTCAGTGAAATTGGTGCCCAATTGCCAGGCCATGCTGTTGGGCGTGGTATATGAGTCGTCGAGAATCTTCTGATATACTCTCAGGTGAAGTGGAACTGTAGCCGATGATCGTTGCGGCTGCTGAGATGCCATCTGACCAGATCCAGCCTTTTTCTTCGTATTTGGAACCATGATCGCTTTCGTAACTGGTAGGTAGCTGGAACGCTTCGGCCCGTCGATTCAACGTGTCTCAGCTCAGATGGAAAGCTGATGAAATCTGCGGCAGAGTTGGGGTGAAGACGGGCTTAAGAAACGTGCCGTATAGTAAGAGGGAAGGAAGAATGCTGTGTCGTGCAGAAGTCGAGAGGCGATCGTATTTATAAGGGTGGTGAAAACAAAGTGATCAAGATTTTCAGAGTCACCCAAATAATTATACACGTCGCTTTGGTGGAAATTCTGGAAGACCAATGAGACCCAAAGGCGCCACGACAGGAGGGGTCTGTACTACCTTCCTAGACAAGAACATCCGACTGCTAAGAAAACACCAACTGGTGACGGTGATATCTCACAAATAAAGTATCACATAGTGATGACAAAATCTCACGAGTGCGAGGTGAAAGAATGATTAGCGGGGTTTGAGCCGGCAATCCTGGCAGAGCGTCTTTCATGGTGAGAACCGGCGGCCTTCTGTATCACCTGACCATCTGGCTGTCCAGAATGTTGTAATAGACCATTCTAGTAATTTGCGTTGTTCACAAATCACTAATGAAGATAGCTCATGACGCACATCACACGCAGTCAGCAGCACCCTACGTCTGTACCCAGTACGTTTGAGTGGGATCGCACTCTTTGAGGGCTTGAGATGTGCGGGTTTCAGTTCAGTGACTTCCACTATGGCTCGTTCACAGCCGATCATGACTCCCATCTCAGAATCATGAGAAGTGAACGCGACGATCATGTAAACTTCGGGAAATGCATGAAGCCTACGTGGGCACGTGACCTGAAGTAACCCCTGGAGGTACCTACCTAAGGTACCTACCGAGATCGGAGAGCGTCTCGTCAGTTCTCACGCACATGTGAGGTGAACCGTGACGCACTTCCCGCGTCGCACTTCTCTAAAGTCTAGACAAACTGACTGCTCAGTGCTGACCCTCGCAGCGTCACGAAGAAGTCAAATCAACTTTGTGCGTCTACTTGGAATCCGATGTACTACTTGTATCTATCTCCTTTGGGCAGGTCCTTGCATTGTGGCCGGCCTTCCTGCAGATGCCACAGTTGAGACGCCCTCGTTTTGCCAAGACTGAGAGTCTCCCTTTCCGCCGGTGCCCACACGTGTTCCATGATGGTATAGCGCGCGACCGGGAAGATGACTTGGACTGGATGTGCATGTACTAATCATTTTGGAAGCATAGCTGGGATGAGCAGTACGGGAGGACGGATACCTTCGATTGACGAGATCAAGGACGAGAGCAAGGTTGCGGGACGCTGAAAAAAAAAGTCATTTGTGGCATTCCAGACGACAGTCTTTTTAAAGAGCATTGGGGATATTGAGGACCAGAGCGAGCAAAAAATCGTCTCTTGCATAGGCGGAGCCAGTCTTGCTCCTCGCTCTCTTTTACTCTCCGACGCAAATAGCATACCCTAACTACAGCGCACTGCAATTAAGTTTAGGCTCCACGACCAGCTATTGACGGCCATAGCCATACCAAAATCCGGCTGTTGATATCCCTCAGGTGCTGGAGATGTTCCATGGCGCGGCCCGCCTGAGCTTCCATTTTCATCACAGCTTATCAGCTTGTTGAGTTTGCGCTGGATGTACCGCCTGCGCTTTGAATCTTGGATTCATTTTTCTGTTTCTTCTTGTAGAAATCAAGAATCTTGTTGGTCATGGCTTGGTGATAAACCTCCTACATTTTGTCAGCCCTTTGAGTGCAAAAGAAATTGACAAACGAATGCCAAGGTGCGAGTAGTTTTGTATATGTATGTACCTTGCTCGGTGACTTGTGAAACATCTCTTGTTCAAACTTGCAGCCAAGTTCGGCGGCTCTCACATGACCAATGTCGTGAACTGCCAGCGCGATATTTGAAATGCTACAGACATGTCACATGTTAGCAGTCTGTTTGGACGACAAGGGTTGGTTGTATCGTCAAGGCCATTTCGCAACAAAAATGACAGGGCCCAAAAGCGTATTTTGGAACATACAGATCCATCGTTAGACCCATACGTTCATTCGCATTGGTGTCTAATTGCCATGCCATGCTGCTGGGCGTGGTCTGTAAGTCATTGATAATCGTCTGATATATTATCCTGTGCAGTGGAACTTCAGTCGGTGGTCGTTGCGGCTGCTGGGGTGTCATCTGACCAGACTCAGCCGTTTGCTGCGTATTTCCAACCATGACCCCTTCGTAACTGGTAGCTGGAATGCTTCGACCCGACGATTCAACGTGTCTCGGTTCAGATGGAAAGCTGATGAGTCCCACAACAGAATCGGGATGGAGACGGGCTTGAGTAACGTGTGGTATAGTAAAAGAGAAGGGAGATTATTGTGTCGTGCAGAACTCCAGAGGCGATCGTATATATAACGGTGGTGAAGACAGTGGTCGCACGTCGCTTTGGTGGTCTGACAATGATGGAGGCACCAGGACCAAGAGGGGGCTGTACTACCTTCCTAGACAAGAAGTCTGCCTGCTACAAAAACAACAACTGGTGACGATAATATCTCACAAATAAAGTATCGCGTAGTGATGACAATATGACAGCCTCACAGGACGATTAGCTGAAGGCGGGGTTCGGTCCGACAATTCTGGCAGAGCGTCTTTCATTGAGAGAATCGACGGCCACCTAACAATCTGACTGTCCAAAAAACAGTAATACATTTCTCATTCTCATTTGCCTTGTTCATTAAACTCCCGACATGAAGATAGCTCATGGCGCACATCACACGCAGCCAGCAGTACCGTACGTTTGAGTGGGATCGCGGCTTCCTACAATCTCCGTCAACTCTTTGAGGGTTTTGAGTGTAAGGATTTCTGTTCAGTGAGCTCCACGGATGAATCGTTCATAGTTGATGATGACTCCCATCTGAAGTTCACGAGGTCAAAAACCGAAGTGAACGCAAAGATCATGTGAACTTCCAATGGAGCGGGACCTTTGTGGGGCACGTGACCTGAAGTGAGCCCTGGAGATACTTTTTGGTACCTACCAAGAGCGTCTTGTCACTCTCGACGTTGGACAACGACCCGTACTCCGCCCCCGACCGTTACGTCTACTCAGAATCCGATGCATCTAGGTATCTCCGTTGAGCCTTCCGGCAGATGCCACAGTGTCATGCAGTACCTGTACCAACTTTTTCATCGTCAAGCTCCTGTGCAACGCCTGAGAAGATAGGAGAATGCATCGTGCCCGCACCGTTTCATTATGGCGTCATCAGTGACTGGGAAGATGACGTGGGCTGGACGTACATTGCCCATCATAGGGCACAAACACGTATTTTTCACTTTCAAAGTGTAGCTGGGACAAGCAGTACATGAGGCTGCCTTTCATTCGGAATCAGTTGGGAACGAAAGTAGGCTTGAGGGACGCTGGCGGCTGGATAAGGGTGATTTGCGGCACTGGAGACGACAGTCTTTTTTTGGAGGGTATTGAGGATCTTGGAGGCCAGAGCAAGCAAAGATCTCAACGAACATTCATGCGTCTGAGGTCTCATGTACAGGCAGAGGCAGTTTTTCTCCTCGTTATCTTACTCTCCGACGCAAACAGCATACCCCAACCAGAGCGCACCACAATCGGACCCCACGCCCGTGTTCATCCGGTAGAAGTCATCCAAGCTGATACCTGCTGCAGTGGCAATGCTCCAACACCCGTCGCCACTGACGACTGTGTGCCATTTCTTGCAATTCTTGGACGCTCCGGGTTGCGTTGGCGCCGGCGGAGCCACTACCGTCGTTGTAGGCACCGTACTGCTTGTTGTTGATGTGGGCGTCCCGGAAGCCAAGACGCAGACTTGTTCGTAGCCATCTGAGGTCATCTGGCTCCAAATTCCCGTATCGCAGTCGGACCCGATCCAGGGGTTGAGCCGAGTCAGTTCTGCGACCGTGATGCCGAATAGCTGCGGTACCATGGAGCAGTTGAAGTTGGCTGCAGTACCGAGAGATCAGTATGAATAAAGGGGCGAACAAGTGGAAGAAAACAAAGCTGAGAGGAAAGAAGCAAATTTGAAAGCACTTCATCTCACCCTTGTCCTGGATCCGAAAGTTCGTATAGCAGCCACATCCCGAGGGCTGCATTGACGAGGCCGGAATGCGCGTACGATTCACCGAAACGCAGTAGTCGTACGGCAACACTACAGTGGCTAAACAAAGACATTCGCGTCAGCAAAGTACCGAGGATAGTGAACACATCCCAGACTCGCAGAAGCAAAGAAAAACTGAGATCAGTCATGACCGTGAGAGGAGAGTTCTTACGAGGAGACTCCCACTTCCGTATGCAGTAGCTTTGGCCTGCTTTCAGAACACAATCACCTGTTGCAGACAGGCTGGGATTCCACTCCACGAGCTCCTCGACAGTGACATTCGCAAAACGCGCCCAGTTGGAGCACGCATTTCCCACGGAAAGGTCCTTCAGCTTGGACGTTGCGTCGAATGCGTTCTCGTATTCGAAGCAGCCATCGATGGTGCCGGGAGCTCGGGGGAGCAAGGCCGGCGTTTCAATTGGGCTGGGCACGAAGTCGGTTGTCGAGGCCGGGCGTGTGAATGTGGTGGCTGGTGCAGTCGTCGTGTAGCCTGGGTAGGTCTCGACGTTGCCGACTGGTTTCACGCAGTAGGAGGTCTTGGCCCAGAGATTGCTGCAGGTTGGGTTGATCTGAGGGTTGAGAAAGTAGAAGTCGGATAGGGAGAGGCTGAATTTGAGGGAGATGGCGGCGCAATACTCGCCGGCTTCAACCTTTTATTTCCATTAGTACAGGGTGATGATGATGATGATGATGACTGTGAGTATGGGGCATTATCTCTGTTACGAATCTTTGGGCGCTGACTGATGATTTTCAAGGACCAGCATAATGCCGACTTACGTAGTACCACTGCCCACATCTCGTGTTGGACTGCGGCTGCGCGTTCGATGGTACAGGAGCGGGCGTTGTCACTGCGTTGCCGGGCCCAACGACGGATGTTCCTGATGGTGAGCTGCAAGTAGGGTTAGAGTCGCGCTGAGTAGAACAGGTATGGTATGTACTGTTCGATTTTCCTAGTCCGGTGCTGCCTCTCCCACTTCTCTCCATCGCTGATATAGACGAAAATGACACATAATGGGGTTGAAGCTCACCTTGCACAGAGATACCAGCCCCTCCACGAGGCCAAGTTCGAACAAGACGGGTTTATCATTGGATTCCAAGCCAAGACTTGCGCAAGCGTCGCATTCCAGCTCGACATCAGTGTCTCGCACGTGTCATAGAGTTCAAGCTGATATGTTCGACACGTGCTCCCCGCAGGCAGACATAGCGACTGTCCCGCCGCGGGAAGATTGTCGCATCCGAGATTAAGGTTGTTCATTGTAATGAGCTGGTGCGTCGAGATACCCTTAGCACCCGAGATGGTGACACACGAGTCATCTTGTGTGATAGTGTAGGCCGTCCCAGTGCAGGCCGGGGGCTGGGAGGGAAACTGAGTCGCATTGAGCGCGTAGGATGTCGGCGTGGCGAACTTGTAGTCTGCGGCACTGCAGCTCTGGGTCGTGTTGGCGAATGCCTGCGCGAGGGTGTCGCTGAAGCCGAATGGCGATGCTAGCTGCAGTTGCTGGATGCCCAGCTCGCATTGGGAACATGTCTGAGCCGATGTGTAGTTTGGCTGGTTGGCCCAATCTGCCACGACAGCGTCGCAGTACTTCCCGGACGCGCTGACCGAGTCGAAACATTCAGTTTAGGCTGCGTGGAGGTGGGAGAAATGAGAAATCAGAGGCATGAGAGGAGACGCACGTTTCTTTCAGGCATGATAGGCTTGCCGCGTAGAGAAAGCGGTCGACGAGATAAGTGGCTGCGACGGAAAGAGCAACATCAGCATGGTGTTTGCTTCTACAACTCGTTTTTATACTGGCTCAAATTCAGGGGCATGAGCAACGGGGATAGGATCGCAATTTTTCGAGCTTCTGTTTGCATCTTGTTTGTCTCTTGGTCAAACTCTTACTCACCTGGGTAGGCAAATTTGTTTGGCACCATAACGTCGGAAGAAGCGGTGCATGCTTGCGAAATGGAAGCCCGGAGGCTTTGCAAGTCATTTCGACAAGAGCTTTCGCACAAGGTCGTGAGCTGCTCGTTTGGGAGAATCTCAACAGCTGCTCCCCTGTAGAGCACATTATTGTCAATATTGCCATGGTCGGATCCAAAAGCAAATCCATCGAGCTTGGGCGAACGTATACATACTCCAAACCAGCATATCGCGGCAACCACGCCGGACAGGACGAGATTGTCTTATTCACAGTCGCAAAGCAACCGTCACTCAGCCCGAGTAGGTCATGAGGGAATGTGTAGCCGTCGAATTGCTGGCATTGAACGGTCGAGAGCACGGCGGCCGAAATGGCTATCATCAACATCGTGGAAATGGCCATGGTGCCGGAGTTGGTCAAGGGGCATGTGCGAAGGCGACGTTTTGTGAGAGACGATGACTTCCCATTGATACTAAGAGCTTCTTGGCTTATACATATCATATCATACACGGCATGCCCCGTATGGGAGGAAGTCCGGGAACGACACGCAGCGGGGAGTGGAATGACCCCCGAGAAAGAGGCGATGCCGAACTTGTGCGTGTGTGTGTGTGTGTGTGTGTGTGTGTGCGATTGATCGTCCAATTCTATTCCAATTGTCTTGACCACAAGCAAGGGACGTTTGCATCTCATGAGGGGGACGTTTCACGGATTACAAACAGGTCCTTGACTTGAGATTGAACGGCCGTCTGACCGTCCGACCTTTTGGCCATCTGACCATCCAGAATATCAAATCGTTTTAATTCGCGCATACACGATGACCCGGAAGAAATCTCACCCATGGCGCAGACTGCACGCAGTCAGCAGAGGCTCCCGCGACCAAGTGACCGGTGCTTGGCCAGTGAAAATCTGCGAGATGCGGCAGGATGGCCGGAGCTGAGGTGAGACAAGATGCCGTACATTGGCGAGGTTACATTGGTTCGCGGGTCGTCATACCATGCGGGGTTCTTTTCTTGGTCAACATGGGGTTGTCGATCTGGTTCCTGCGTCAAAAGTTCTAGACAACACGTACCCTTGCTTGCGGGGTGCCAATGCGGAACGGCTTTGATAGTCTGAGAAGTCCGAGAGGATGTGTCGCGATGATCTAAAGAGGAAGACAAACGGAGGAGCGAAGGGTAGTACACAGGATGATGAACCATGATTCATCGCCGGCTGACATGCAGAAACGTAATTTCACCCACATCATACCGGAGGAGTGCGGAGGGGTCTCCGTACGGGGTGGAAGCCGAAAGGGCGGCATCGGCGGGTATTGACGAGCTCGGCGAGTGTGTTGATGTGTGATGTGAAGAGGGGATGGGGGGCGCCAAAGGTACGATCATGAGACAGCCTGGAGGCGTTGCGATGGATGAGTACTTGCACTGCGATGACGGGCCACGGCGCCTGGTGTTGGGATACAAGTGGCACCCATTCTCCTCTGGCGGTTTCGCTTCTCAGCTGATTCCATCTCTTTTGTCGCAATCTTTAAGAGACCTGCTCTTCGATCTCTGTCTCCTCCCGGTACAACTCTTTTCTCTCAGGGGCAGTGAATGGTCTCCTGAGGCAGAAGAGCAAAGCGATTTACCATGCAATTTCTCGTTGTTGCTGCTTTGGCGCTGCTGCAGGCCGTTGCATCGTCCTCTGCTTCTCCTGAGGCACTTCTGTATCCTCCCTCTCATCGAAGTATCTACGCACGTCGGCTTGAAATCACTCGGGATAATGCATCTTCCAGAGCTCTGAAGGCCTTGCAGGCCAGGGAGGACTACACGTGTGGTCCCGGAAGTGAGTTACTCTACGGCCATTTTACTTGTTCTTGTTGACTGTATCTCTAACAATCTGTGCAGGACCGTGCAGCAACAAAGCATGTTGTGGTGGTATGAACCCCGACTCCTGAGGCTGAATGCCTTGTCATAAAACGATGAAGCGCCTTGGAATCATCTTGCTGAGATTGATCCAGAGTCTGGAAACTGCGGCTACGGGGCTACATACTGTGGCAAAGGTTGTACCAGCAACTGCGACGCCGTTGCCGAGTGTGGCAAAGACTCCAAAGATAAAAAGACGACTTGTCCATTGAACACTTGCTGCTCTCAATACGGGTTTTGCGGCACGACTAAGGGTATTGAATTATGTCTCCATGCCACCGTGTAAGACTGTTGTTAACATCATATTGTGCCAGACTTTTGCGGCAAAGGCTGCCAGTCAAACTGCAATGAAAAGCCTTCACCCCCTGGAGGTTCAACCCAGGGGAAGACCCTATCAAGAGGTAAAAGGGCATCCGCCATATGATTCCAGTCAAAAAGTCGCGATTACGAAGACCGATGACTGACACCGAGATGAATATATCTAGTGATTGGCTACTACGAGGCTTGGAATGCCCGGTCTACTTGTCACAAGACGTTACCAAAAGACCTACCACGTATGAGTTCCCGCAGCCTCGAAAGCACATGATACGTAAGGTCTGACACGAAACTTCCATTTCTTGCAGTTGCGGCCCTGACGCATCTCAACTACGCCTTTGCGTACTTGGACCCGACGTCTTTCAAGATCACAACCATGGACGCTGCAACACCAATTTCGCTCTTTGACGACTTATCCGACTTAAAGACCACGAACCCAGACTTGAAGATCTTTGTCAGCATCGGTGGCTGGACCTTCTCAGACAACGACACTTATACACAGCCCATCTTTGGAAACATAGCGCGCAGCTCAGAGAATCGCCAATTGTTCGCCGATGGGCTGGTTTCATTTCTGTCTTACTACGGATTTGACGGGGTTGATCTGGACTGGTAAGAAAAAGGCCCTGATTTCGTCTTCTACAGTTACGTTTTACACATTGAACAATGGCTGTTGACAGTGTAAAATAGGGAATACCCTGGGGCTCCCGATCGGGGTGGCAAGAAGGAAGATACGAAGAATTATGTCGAGCTTGTCAAGACGCTCCGGGCTACCTTTGATAAGACAGGTCGTAGCTTAGGCATCACGTTCACGGCGCCGTCTTCGTACTGGTATCTGAAGTGGTTTGATCTGCCAGGCATGATGAAATACTGCGACTGGGTCAACTTGGTATGCTATCACTTGAATTTCTCCGCTCTGTCGAATTTCTTCGATTATTCCTTTTTTGGTTACTTTTATCTTGTGCCTACTTCTCGCATGGGGGCCTTTCTTCCTTCTTGTCTTCTTCTCCTGCATAGAATCGATTTCTTGTATAAGGCGGCAGATCAGCAGCTTTGCGCCCCTACTAAATTGAGCAGATGTCTTACGACCTACACGGAACTTGGGACAGCACGAATCCAATGTAAGTCTTGCTTCCTTCTCGTAATTCTGGGCCTTTCACATACAATTGCGATACTAAGGACATGACGCATAGAGGAGCTATTGCCCAAGGCCATACCAACTTGACAGAGATCAAGTTGGCTGCCGAGCTCTTTTGGCGAGTCAAGATCCCAGCCCACAAAGTCGCGCTGGGCTTTGGCTTCTACGGTCGGGCTTTCACACTTTCGGATCCCAGTTGTACAACGCCAGGGTGTCCCTTCTCAGGAGGCGCAAAGCCGGGTGTGTGCACCAAGACAAGCGGATGTAGGTGGCCTCCGACCCCAGACCTTGCCATTCAATGTGCTGTGTGCTAAGGGAAAAATAATCCGGCACAGATCTCGCATATTATGAGGTTCAGGAGATTCTGAAGAAAAATCCCAGCATCAGCATCATGCACGATAAAAAAGCCGCAGTCAAGTACTTTACGTTTGACAAGAACCAGTGGATCTCCTATGACGACAAGGACACGTTCAAGCAAAAGGTTGAATGGGCGAATAGTGTTGGCTTCTCAGGCTCGCTGATCTGGGCGTCCGATCTTGGTATGCATCAAGAATTATACCAAAATGGCCCTGCTTCCACTCTACCTTCATTCAGTCTTGTCTTGCTAACTTTTCTGCGACTGGCCACCGCGATTTTTAAAGACGACTTCGAATTTACCGCACATGCCTCCCTCACCGGCAAAGACAAACTAAAAATTAACTCACCACTGAGCAAAAAATCCGTTGTGAGAAACCAGATGACAAAAGATAGCCTGGACTCGTATCTCCGTAAGGATTGTTACGTACAGGAGGATTCTCTCTCTGCTTGCAAATCGGGTGACGACCAGGTTGGCTATGACAAAGCCGGATGGGTGAGACTGATCCAACCCCCCAAAATATTATACCATTTTATACCATAACTTGTGCTTGTTTTTTCGCCTTCTGGCAAAAGAAGAAATGCTTTTCGGCCGCTAATCAACGCATCGCTGGAAACAGTCCAAAGATTACAAGCCAATCTGCTGTCCCAAGGGCAGTGGAATGACCAAATGTCAGTGGAGAGGCGGTACTGGTGGCACAAATGCTGGACGGGACTGCAATGGACAATGCCACGCAGGCGAGGTGAAAATCACAATGTCTAGCTACGGTGGTTCACCAGGAGAGTCTTCCGAGAAAGCTCACTGCACGCGAGGCCAGAAGGCCTTTTGCTGCCAGATGGGTATATTTAATGACGCGCTCAATGAGTGTAACTGGTCCAGCGGAGTGTAAGTTTTCTCAATCATCAGACAAGGTCTTCTTGCTATATCATTATCCTGGGGCTCGGCTTCCGTCGGAGCATTGGCTAATTCTGCTTGTACGTGCAGCGGGAGCTCGTGTAAGAAGGACCAGCAAAAGGTCGCGTACATGTGGGATAAGACGGGCTGGGGCACTGTTTTCAAGCACGGAAATGAATTCTGCTGTCCCAAGGACGAGCAGCCACCGTTGTTGGACTGCCGCTGGGTCGGAAAGGGCGACTGTGCGGACAATACGTGTGGCTCATCAGAGGTGACTCTCCTGACGGATGAGCGCGGAGACTCTTATGGTGGTTGCTCTTGTAAGTTACGTTGTCATGCAGATGTTGAGATTCTTCAAGATCTGGATTTGTCGTTCCATCTTTGTTTGACTTTTCTTGGCCATCCCTTCCTTCTTCTGTTCCTTCGTCTTCCCTGGCTCCTTTGAACATTCCTGACCTGAACAACATAGGGGGCCGAAAGCGAGCGCTTTGCTGCACGCCAAACACTCAAAAGCTACAAAGCGAGACCTGCGACTATGACTTTTGCAATTTGATAGAGAATCGGGCTGCATGCGAGGATGAGGCTGGGTACAATGACGAGGGAGGCTACACAAGCATCCTTAAACGGTCTTCGTACATCACTGGTGATGGCCAGACGCTCTGGACCTACGATGATGGCGGCGGTGACGAGACAGATGATGAAAAGAGCCATCTCTATCCCCGAATCATCGCGCCAGGCAAGGCGCGACCCAAAGTCCTATCGCTGGTCAAGTGGACAGGGTCTGCCATCTACAAGGGCTATGACCTGGTCGTGACTAGCCGGCCCTATAGGCCAGGACTGACCAGTCTGAAGGGCGACGGAGCAGACACGCTCTTCATCCGTGGCGGCTACACTCTGCTGAAAGACACATGCGGCTCGACAGCAATGAAGTTCATCGCTGCGGCAGACTTACCCAAGAAGGGCTTCCAATTGGAGCATCTGCGCGAAGTGAATATGTTGTACAGCTTTGTGCAAAGCTTGCTGTCCGGAAAGCTCTTCTCCGGCCTTCCCATGCACAACAAACTCGATCCCATGGCCGTGTACAGGGGCTGGAACAAGGTCTACGACGTCAGTCTTCCGCTTATCGGGACCGCCGTCCGCGATATGGCCGACTACACGATTCCCAGGACGCCGAATGACCGCATCTTTGAAACAATCGGATCATATGCGTACCGCGAGGGCGTCACCTTCCTCCCGGGGACGCTCAATCTCCTGAAGCGCACTTTGATGATGGGAAATATCCCGCTCGGCAAAGATGGCAAAAAGTTCGAAGCCTTGTTGAGACTAGTCGCTAGTAAGGGAGACGAAGTCGCGCTGAAGAAGTTACTCACGCCTATGCAGGGGAGCGTCGCCATCTTCAACTACCTCAATGACGCCGTCTTGCACCGGGCTTTCACGGCGGCGGGCAAGACCCTGACTACAGAGATGAGCCATGCAAATGACTTCATTCCGGAGCTCAAGGGCATTTTGGCCGCTTGGAAAGAGTGGGAGCCGGACTACTACGACCATGTTGTATCCAATGCGCAGGGTTGGCTCACCACCAGTGGAGCCTTGATTGCGCAGAAGTTTGCCGGCGACATGGCCAAGAATCCCAGCGCGTTGATTCTGGTGTCCGAGACGGCGCGGATTTTGTCGCAGATAGGCCAGATCAAATCGCCCTTGTCTAAGTAGGCTAATACGAATGCTATGGACGAGTGGAAACATTGAAATCACGAGTCTACTATGTATGTGAAATTCGCCCGAGGGCTAGAATTAGATATAGCGCCATCACGAGCACAAAGTAGGTAGCCAGTCGGCTGCGCCATCTTCATCATACAGTAAAATTCCATGTCGCTTTGTGATTATACTCTAATTTTTTGTACACAATGCCAATGCATGAGGGCAGAATTCCTCGTCGACAGCACTTTATTCCCTCCTCAAAGTCTCGGCTTGAACACATGGCCCGATTCATCCGTAAACGTAGCAAGCTTGCTCCTCTTGCTGTCCCCGCCATGTAAAACCTGAGTAGGGGCACCGAAAGGGCCGGGATCGGTGTCGGACGGTCTGTCCTCAACGTTGACGTAGTTTCTTTCCCCCTCGCCGACGTAAAGCTGTCGAGGGCGCCAGATCTTGACACCAGAGGGAGTCAGCATCTGCTGACGCCAGTGGGCCAGCCATCCAACGCAGCGCGGGACAGCAAAGAGGACGGGATAGAAACTAGATATCGTCAGTCAGTTTCTTGTAAAAAAGGCAAAGGAAGGAAAATACAAAAAAAAAGCTCAAAACAGGGGCAAGACGAAAAAGAAAGGAAAAAGGCAAGCACGGGGAGAACAGAAAGATGGTATACGTACTCAAGCGGAAAGCCCATGGCCTGATAGATCAACCCCGAGTAGAAGTCCACATTCGGATACAAATTCCGACTGCGCATAAATTCACTCTCACCAGCATACTTTGCCAGCGCAAGTGCCGTGTCGAGAAGCTTATTCCGGCCAGTAACCTGGAAGACCTGCTCAGCAAGCTGACGAATAGCCTTGGAGCGCGGATCAACGTTCTTGTAAACGCGGTGTCCGAACCCAACCAGAACACGCTCCCGCTTCTCAACCTTTTCCATAAACGCAGGCACGTTCTCCGGGGATCCAATCTCCATAAGCATGCGGATAGCGCTCTCAGACGCGCCACCGTGCGAAGGTCCATACAGAGCCGCGCAACCAGCCGCCACCGCGCTGTAAGGATCAACGAGCGAGCTTCCCACCTGGAGGACCGTCGCCGTCGAGCAATTAACTTCATGATCGGCATGGATGACAAACAAAGCATCGAGAGCCTTTTCCAGCACCGGATGCGGCTGGTAATCTCTCCCAGAGAGGTGATCAAGCAAATACAAGAAATTCCCCGTGTAGGACAGCCCCTGCGCCGGACGATTAAACGGTCTACCCATACGCATGCGGTACGACGCTGCCGCAAGCGTGGCCGCCTTGCCAATGATGCGCAGGATCTGCTTATCCAGAACCTGCAGCGAGGGAACGTGGCCGCTCGCTGCGCGGGTGTACAGCGTCGAGCCCTGCAGGGAGGGATTCGCCTCGGGAGCGAATGCGCCAAGCGTTGCGAACGCAGATGTCATCATGGACATGGGATGCGAGTCGTACCGGAAGGACTTGAAGATGCCCTCGATGTCGCTGTGGATGTACGTGTGGTGCATGACGTCGTCTTGCCATGATGAGGATTGCGCCTGCGTTGGTAATTCTCCGTAGATGAGCAAATAGGCCGTCTCTAGGAAGTTGCTTCGCGCGACGATCTGCTCGATTGGGTAGCCGCGGTACCGCAGGATGCCGTCCTGTCCGTTGATGTAGGTGATTTTGCTCTGCACTACGGCTGTGTTCATGTAGGCTGGGTCGTAGACGCGGAGGCCCTGGTTGGTCTCATCTTCTGGTCGATCGTGCGGTGAGTTCGCCTTGATTTTCTTGATGTCTGTGGCCCGGACGGCGTTGTTTTCTATGGGAAGGTCATAGGTCTTGCCGGTGCGGTTGTCTGTCACCGTCAGGGACTGATTCGAGACCACTTTTCGCGTCATCGTCGTGCGTTTGTGAACGGCGTGGGAGGAGGATAGAAGGAGGCAAAACAGGAGGGGTAGAAGAGGGGGATGAAGAGACGGTCCGTAGTTAGAGTGCAAGTTCTCAGTTGTCTATGTGTGGGAAAAGACAATTACTTTACGACGAGGAATGATGCAAGCAAAGCTCACGAGTCGACGAGCCGAGGCAACTTTGCAACCCCGGTCGATGCGGTCCCACCTCTCCGGTTAACCGTCCGGATTCGACGTGCCGCGGCACGGATGGAACTTCCCGGGCCAAGAGCCGGTAGCTGCACCCGAGCTCGGACGGGATTCCTTGGATTTCCATTGGCTGACACGTGCCTGCCCGAGACTCAGGGCCACTAGACCACTGTTCCCGGGGCTCCATCCAGTGAAGACAGTGAGCATCACGGTTCACCACCAAAAGGTCTTGAAATTGCAGCACCGTATGCTTCAAGCGCAGTATATTTGATCTATCTACCATAACAAAACATGCAAGCGTCCATTTAAAAACTGCCCAAGACCATCTTAATCTAATCATATAATCATATAATCACACATCTACAAGTCGAAGCTCATCATCATCTGTCGCTCAAATCGTCATCGCCCACAGCGCGACTCTCGGATCCAACGCCCGCCAAATAAACGGCGCCCCGCCGCAAAGACCCTCGGCATCAAATCTTCTCCCCGCAACCTCCGCACTCAGTTTCTCCATCTTGGCCTGGAAGACCGCCGCCGCTGCCTTTGTCTGGGAATTCAGACTGCCATAAAACTCCTGGTCTTGGAAGATGTTGAGAAGCGCTCGGTCCGAGTTGACAAACTCGGGGCGAGAAAACGCCGCAGACAGGGCCAGCTGTCCCACAGCCGTGGTCGCATTGGGCAGCATGGAAACTATGTCGCGCTCCGTGAGGCTGCCCTTGGTCGTGGGCAAGGGTTTGAAGAAAGACATGGGACTCATGGGGAGAAGCGCGCTGATGAACTGGTCGTTGTTATTCATGGCCTGGTGTTGTACGCTTGTGAGGTACGCGACGTGGGTGAGTATATCTACAAGTGTCGACCTGGACATGTGATGGCGGGGCGGGAAGTCAACGGAGCCTGCGTGCTTGACTTCCTCGAACCAGCAGGCTAGCTCCTGGTCATGCCAAACCCGCGACTCTTTGCGGTAGGTTGAGTATACGAAGGTGCGCATGAAGGTCTTCCACGCGGCATGGATGACGCTTGCGTCTTTCGCGAAGGGAAAGTGCTTGATAGGCGGACCGAATTTGCTATTGAGGAGGCCTTCTCTTTCCAGGCGGTCCGGGAAATCTATTAGAGTAAGAGAAATCAGCGCTGCGACGAACTGCTTTCGCTGAGAGCAATGCGAGTTGTAGACATGTGCGGAAAACAACACGCAATCAATCACGAAGAGCACACTTACAGTTTCCGCGAAACCGACTCTCGGCGTTGTTGTATATATACGCCGTGTAATTGGATCCAGTGCTGCCACTGAACGAGTACTGTTGATCTGTGTAGGTGCCTGGCGCGAACAACTTCTTTTGAAGAAACTGGCGAAAGGAAAACCCGTTGAGCATGACTGTTTTATTTGCGTAAGTACACATCCGTTTTATAGAATAACATGTTTTATGCGCGCACGCGTCAGGGGGACGTCCACTTACACTTTTTGTACATGGCCAGCACAGGATGGTTTTCGCTCATACATCGCTCCGCAGCCAGGTACGGAAGCTCAAGAACAAGATGAGTACTGACCAAATGTCGCCAGGGCGTGTCCCATGCATCGTTCTGGCCAAATAGCATCTTAGCAAATAGCCAATCAAGGGGCGCATCAGCCGGCGTGTAAATCAAGTCGGCGCCGCGATTCGTCTTGATAGCCAGAGGTAGCCATGCATCGTCCTGGACGCTGATGTAGAAATAGGCCTCGCAGCCGGCTGCGAAGCGGCCCTGCTGCAGGGGCATCTTCGCGAGAGCGCTGTAGTCGGCGTAGAACAGCCTACCGCTGCGGAGGAGTTGCGTCGTCGTCATGGTCGTCAGGTTGCGCGCGACGTCATCCGGGACCGCGAATGGGAGACGCTCGCTGGGGTGCAACCGCCGGAGCACAAATGGGTTGAGTGTGAGGCGCTGCATGGAAAAGTACAGGTCACTGGTCTGATTGGTGTAGAAGCTGATGTCGATGACGTTCCCCATCGATGTCTTCCATTGTCCGTCGTACAGCTTGGAGAAGTCGGCTAGTGAGCGAAGGCCACCGATCTTAGAAAAAGCCACCGAGTCAGTTTCTAATGCTATGCCGAGACTTTCATGTCATGAGAACTCACTTTGACGAGTTGTGCCAGAAGGACGGCTGCGTCTTGCTTCACCAGATTTTCATGTCTCAACTGGTCGACGGTGAGAGCGGCTGTGTCTGCCTGCCAGAGGGCGTCTCCGAGGGGCCCGGCCGGATATGCAGTCTGGCCTTTTTCCGGACCACGTCCATACAGAATCCCTTCCCTCTTGATTCTGACGGATTCAGCCCTTCCGCGGGGATTTGGGTCTTGATATGGAAGCACAAGCTTTCCGAGGCCCCCATCTTGTGTCGGATTGCCGTAACTGCCTGCGACTACATGAGAGGAGAGCAGTGCGGCTGCGCACAAAAAAGACTGTGTCAGCTTCATATGTGCAGTAAACAAAATATCGATTCGAGAGCCCTCGAAATGATGCCCAACGTGGTATGTTTCTTCTCCTTTCGGCTTGTTCCTTCTCTTTCCTCAATGTACTCAGTCTGCTTCGACAATTTCATCTAGTGGAGATGAGAGATGGAAGTTATTGTCAACGTCTTGGGTCCGGAGCAGAATATATATACATATCCAGCCGAGGCTGGCCTGCGACCACTACACGAGGGAGTTTCACCGCCCAGCTGACCTGAGCTTCAGCTGAGCTGACTGCGTCGATGGCATTGTCGCCACGGAGAAGATCCTCGTACCCAGAGAGGTGTTGCGTAAGCTGGTTACCGAGATATTCGATTTCCCTCCGCTAATTGTCGGTGTGGACGCGTGTATTCCCTTGTACTGCAGTAGCGGATCCTTGCTGAATCACCAAAGCCATTTTTAGTAGATGCCGACCTGCCTCATTACACGCCTCATCCTCGATGGTAACTTATTGTTCGCCCCGGTCCGAAGCGTCGATGCGTGTGCGTCTCGGATCTGTTGCCTTGGGTTGCACCAAAAGCGGGCGAGGTCATAGCCCTTCACAAATCGATGCATCAGGCCCACCTCCCTTTGATGCCCCAAAAACTCGGTGACATCTATATCCAACGCCATGCCGATCATTTTTTTTTCTCAGGCCGGCAGCTCTTTCTCTTTTCGAACATTGATTGAGTCAAGTCGTTCGGGTAAACTGGAGCTTGTATGCAGATATTGCAGTCTTTTTCCTTGCCGAGTCAACGTGGAGGACGAGTCACGATGGCGATATCCGTTGATAGCCTCATCCATGTATGATCGTGGCCGAGGAGGTCGAATCGCCATCGATGATCTAAATATGGGATTGGGCCACGGACGGCTGTGAGGATGCAACAAAATCCAGTGACGAGTTGGACCCTCTCGGATGACTGTACTTTTTCAATGGCGAAAAAAAGTCGCTCTAGGTCGGTGAGCGCGTCTTTCCAAGAGAATTAATATTTGGTGTGCATTATTAAGGCGGTATGTTTGAAGTTCGTGCACGTGGTCAGCATAGCTTCTTTCGGCAGATTTAAACCCTTTTCCTTGCAAATGCCTGCCAAAACGAAACAGCGATGAGATCCTTACAATACAGAAACCTAGCCCCTTGTCCGATTCCATCCCCAAAGATAGGTACCGAACAATGTGTCGTCCACTTCTTCAAATGTCTTCAAAGTAGCAGGTGCAAGAAGATATGCAAGGTAAAGCAGCTCTGACGTACCGCGCAATCGGGTGGAAATAATATAAATGGTGTTGCCACGCGCTCACGTCGTGCCTCGGCCCGTAGGATCTGGCCCTACATGATCCCAGGAACTTCCCAGCACCACAATCCCCGTTCCCTTAATCCCTCGGTTCACAACCATGATCAATATATCGACTGGACTTGCATAATCTTTGTCTTATTTGCTTCGTTATACGCGTTCTTGCTCTCCTACCTACTCCGAATCCTAGAATAGCAATCGTAGCATTCAAGAAGGCAATAAGGCTGTTGGCCCTACCTCGTTGACATTACCGGCTGCCAATCCCGATTCGGAGGAAGTTAGGAACAGCAGCAATGATGATAATGGCACCATGAGAATATCTCTCCAGAAGGAGAATTTGGAAACACTCTACCTAACGATTCGGCTATCTTCCGCGCCCTGTAAATACTTGATGCCTAATAATCACCGAGACCAACCCACACGACAAGGTGTAAGTCCTCGCCCCGCGCTGCTTCCGCCTGCGAATGCGGCAGCCGTCAGGACTTATCTGAGACATTTCACTTGTTCACCATGGGCAGCTGTTAGGTGATACAAGGCACATTAGGTACTTCTGCTCCAACATGCAAAGGAAAGAAAGTATGATGAAAAAAAGCAAGCACATTGTCACACCGTTTTGACCATCATCATGCACAAGCCACGACTGCATGCCATGAGGACAGGGCCACTGCGTTATCTCACGCCATTGAGCTGCCCGCTTTGACCAAAGGCCGCGACTGAACGCGAACCTGAGACATTGGCCTGTTTTCTCATGCTCTGAATAAGTCATCAGAAGAATGCTTTGCCGGACAACCTGGTGAGGAATCAACGCTGTGTACGGAGTATGTAATGCTGTTCCATTCGTCCGCTCTCAATCGAGTCTTGTAACTTGTGGAATCCTTTCAATCAACATGCATGCATATGCACCTAGCTCAGCCAACGTAACCGTACCATGCCGGGACACGGCCGAGTGGCATCATTGCCCTGGCGATCAATTGACAGCAAGTAACACACCGACAACACGCGAGCGGTCTCATGATTGGTGACGCCGGCTTTGCTTCCAGGTTGGAGGTTCTCTCTTCATGCTTGGCAATAGATCCCCGCATACAGCAAGGAAGTCATTCCCCTCCTTTGCTTAGGTAGACTTTTACCCCAGCGTCAGGCCCGAGTATGGTGGCTAATGAGCAGCCTTGAGTCGACGAGCTGACTCGCGGATTCGACTGAGTTATACTATTAGAATAGTAAGTGAAAACCCTTTCAGGTTACTACTTGCTTCCGCTTGCGTGTTTTCGGTGCGCCCGAGATTTCTCTGTCAACATGTGGTGTTACATGCAAGCGCCGTCGCAGCTTAGCCATTGGGTATTCTTGCAGAGTAATATGTATGTACGTAGTGCTAAAGCCCCATATGTGATGCAATATAATGTCCACGTTGCAGCGGAACGGGAGCTGAGCGAGCTTCGAGGCCCGGACTTGTCAATGCGGCAGGCTTTGCGGCCAAAATCACGACCATGTAGGTAACAACGGCAAAGTGGAACGCCCCACGATCGCGCTTGATCTTCGTGTGTGTGTGTAGGTATGTACTGACATACATGGGTACTTGAGATTGCCGCTGGCGGGGCTCGACGGAACTTTTGAGCACTGTTTCTGGGTCTGATTCTGCAATGAAAGCCCTCTTTGTCGCTCTGGCAGCTTCTTATTGCTCAAGTGTCATGCTTCCATGGCTTCACACGGCCCGCGCTTGCACATCGGAAGAACTTGGACAGTCACACCGTACAGAGACTGTATGTGCTGCCTTGGCCTGGTGCTCGGCGTCGTAACCAACCACCGCTGGAAATACTCGTTACCAAGACGCCCACAACTCAGGTCGTCTGATTTTCTGTGGCAGTATGATCAGCATTCTTGAAAGGGTCTTTTGCATGTGTGATTGTTTCCGCTGCTGCTGCCACAGCCTCCGCTCCACATCAACCAGATAATGAGACAACTTAGCAACCAGGTCATTGTTGATGTGGCCTAGGTATTGTGTATGTATGTACCATGGCTTCATTCGAATATCTGGGCCGTTCGGTGAGTACAGAGTCTTTGTGTGCCGTCGGGATTACAGAACCATTGTAACCCTACTCCGTAATCCGCAAGCGGCAACGCATGGCTGCTTGGATGATGGCGGCAGGCCAGGGATCTCCAGACCTTTCCCCAGTCCTGACTAAAGTATCTAGTTCGTCCGATCAACCGCCCGTCGGTGAGAATTTCGATCCACTACTCCGAGTCGCGACTCGCGACTCGCATGTGCATCTGCCGCTGACTTTCGCACCAGCATCATCATAGCCTCGGTGCACGATGTGTACGTTGCGTCGTCGAGTACGTTGCCTATACTAAGGTGGTGAATCCTCAAGTACGACTGTAATGACTCTCATGCTTTGCTTTTAGTGGCTTGCTTCTAGTGGCTCCGTCGTTTGCTGCTCTGCGACAAAACTTTTTCAGCTATTACGAGATCAAGTTGCGGATCCCTTCTTCTTTGTAGCTCAACAGAATTCGCACAAAAGATAACACCGCCGCCTGGCAACTTGTCGTTCTGCTTGACGCCTCCTACATAGAGTGCACTGCGTGGTGGCTATCGCGCCTCTCAAGTTGAAGTTGGTTGAGGAAAGGTACACCGTATTACTATCAGCAGATTCGTCTGACATGTGGAGCGGATGGATAATTACACCCCGCCTCCAGTTGCTGGTTTGCTACATGACGGTCTCGGGTGTTTGTCAGTCACTGGAACTGAGCAAGTATGTTGGGGGCAAGATGAGATTCGGAAAAGAGGCGATCCGGAGCCATTGCTAACTGAATCGCACACCCTTCATCCTTGTCAGCATCATGTGTTCCAGAGAAGATGAAGGTGTAGTGCAGTTCTTTTGCCCGGGGCGTACATGCCGCCCGCAGTACTCCGTAGTAGAAGGGTTTTGATGCATGTGATAGTACATGAGGGATTGAGGTTGTTGCCGCCATCTATTTTGTGCGACACGCATTGTTGTAGGATTTCGTCACGTGATGCTTGTGTATAAGATTACGTCGTGTTGTGCGGGGTGCCACACCTTATCTTGACTTGGTTCTTGTTGCACAAAAGAATGGGCGCAGCCGTCTGGCCACTCTGATGTGCTTTGTTTACCCCCATATACCCTGCGACAGTTCTCTTCATGCCACTGAGGGTGTTCGTCCCCAAAATGGTCATCCCGAAACCTGCATCAAGCTGCACTTGTCCACTCCATGACCAGGTTTCAGTTGATAGTATCACCAATCGCCGCGGTCACCCAGCAACTTGTACCAGAAAGATCTATCCTCGGCGTAGGAATGCAGCAGCATGACCTGGACAAGGAAGGGAGAATTCGCTTGCTGCCATTGAGGTATTGTCGGGCAAAGTGGCGCGAGTGACGGACTGGGCACAGGCCCGAAAACGAACCTTTTCTTGACGATATTATTACGTGTTTCTCTCCCTCTCGAGGCTCGCTTTGGCTCACTCTGGGAAACGTCACTAGTAGCGCCGAGAAACAGGCCAGTACGGCTCCAAGTACTCTGTACAGATATGTACACGAATTGTGCAGACTTTTTTGTCTTCGAGCCCAAAATAAGTGAAACGCAAGATGCAAGTCTCGTTAAGGAATCGAACCGTTCCATCCTCTGAAAGTCTTGTGCGCCGCGCCTCTCTCGTCGTGCAACGGACACGCTGCTAATGGTAGGATGGCTTCGTCAATGACGCCGATCAACAATGACAAGGGAAAGTCTAAGAATAGTCTCGCGCAATGGCAGGTGCCAAATACATGGAGTCAGCGGCTCTTGCATGTGGTGTCCGAGACGCGAGTTGGGCGCGATCGCGAATGAGTTGTGAAGATTTGAGTATTTTTGATGCGACGGTTGGGAAAAGTTTGGCTGTTGGCATGAGATCAGAGAGACATGGCGTTGCTTCTGATACGTTCTGAATAATGCCTCTTGCTCGCAGATATGTATGTATGTAGGTAGATATATAGTTAACCAGAAGGGGCCAAAGTACGCCACGTGTTTTCTCTACCAACCTTTTCCTCCGTTTCCACCGCTTCCACCAATTCCATCATTCCCACCGTTATGCACATGCACAGTGATTGTTTGCTTCGTGTTAGCCGGAATTGACTGGCGCGAGACGTGTCATTGGCTGGATCGTGAGGCGCCGATGCACACAGGCTTTGGGCCAATGTAGTTAGTCTACTCCGTAGTCAAGAAGTAGTTACAGTAATAAGGCGGTATGTTTAGGTCAACTTGGCGGGCGGTTGGGGCGGATATTTTAGGTTCGGATGACCAAGTCGAAACTTGGAAGTTGGAAAGCTCGATCTGGTGGACACTGCGGGGCGGTGGCTTATCGGGACGAACTCCTCAATTTACAAGTTACTTCAAACTTCCTACACAATCCTGGTGATGCACAAGAAGTCTGCTTTGCATTCTTCCGCTGCTCCGCTGCTTGCGTTCCCATATCGGCTGCCTCCATTGCATCACGCCCCAGATTGTGTTTCCGTCTGCGCTCCGTCCTGCCTTTTCTGTACCCCGGCTCTCCGATTGCGATCACGTTGAGTCGTCAGACCAGCTCAACGACAGCTTGCCATGGACTTGGCCGCCTCCGCCCAACGGTTGCGGAGCTGCGAAGGCCTCGAATTCCCCGAGGGTTCTAGCACTCTTGGCTTTGCCCGGAGTCTTGATTCTAAAGACCAGTTGAGGCACTTGCGCGATGAATTTGTGCTCCCGACCAAGGCATCGTTGAAGAAGAAGGGCCTGGATGGGTCGTTTCCAGGTACTTGCTTTTCTTTCACCAGCGGGATTGAAAGAGGCGGGGATTCTGTTCCATCTTGCTAACTCCCACGGCAGGCGAATCGCCTCATGATAGCACGAAAGGCGTATCGGATCCTCTGGCGCAGCCGTGCCTCTACTTTGTCGGCAACTCTCTGGGTGCTCAACCCAAGGCCGTCCGCGAGTATGTCACTGCTCAGCTGGAGACGTGGGCATCCATTGGAGTCAACGGGCACTTCACCGATATGGAAAACTCGCCCCTGACGCAATGGCAGGACATGGCCGAGCAGTGCGCCCAGCAGTCGGCTGACATTGTGGGTGCCTCGCCTCACGAGATTGTCATTATGAACACGCTCAGTATCAACCTGCATCTCATGATGGCCAGCTTCTACAAGCCATCTGGTAAGAGACATAAGATTATCCTTGAGTGGAAACCCTTTCCCAGTGACCATTATGCCATCGAGAGTCAAATAGTATGGCACGGCCTCGATCCTGAGACGAGTATGGTCAAGATCGAGCCCAACGCCAACAGCGTCATCCCCACAGACGTGATCCTGAGGACAATTGACGAGCATGCAGACGAGACGGCCCTGCTGCTGCTGCCCGGCATCCAGTACTATTCGGGCCAACTGTTTGACATGCCCAAGATCACCGCGTATGCTAAGCAACGGGGTATCGTGGTCGGCTGGGATCTTGCCCACGCGGCTGGAAACGTCGAGCTGAAGCTACACGACTGGGATGTCGATTTCGCCTGCTGGTGTACGTACAAGTACATGAATGCCGGACCCGGCGCCATTGGAGGCGTCTTTGTGCACGAACGGCACGGCAAGGTAGAGTGGGAGCACGACGGGAAATCCTCCAAGCCCTCCTATCGATCCCGACTTACGGGCTGGTACGGCGGCGACAAGAGCGTCCGCTTCAACATGGACAACACATTTGTACCCACCCCCGGCGCTGCGGGCTACCAGCTGTCTAATCCGAGTGCCCTGGATCTGGCAGCCCTCTCCGGTGCGCTCTCCGTCTTCAACAAGACCACCATGCGTGACATCCGTTCCAAGTCTCTGGTCATGACGGCCTATGCCGAGTTCCTCCTCAACCAGATGCTGAAGGAGACGGAAACGGACTCGACACCGCTATTTACCATCCTCACCCCGCGGGATCCCTTGCAGCGTGGCACCCAGCTGAGCGTCCTCCTCCGAGACGGTCTGCTTGAAAAGGTCACGACGGCTCTGGAAGATAGTGGGGCTATCTGTGACAAGCGGAAGCCCAATGTGATTCGTGTAGCGCCTGTGCCGCTGTATACACGGTTCGAGGACGTGTGGGCGTATGTGCAGGTTCTGAGACGTGCTCTGGGACTCAAGGCACTGGCTGCTGATGGCATAGAATAGATGAGCCTGATTTGTTAGTCACATTGACGTTACATCAAAATTCCTCTTGTTATGGCGGCACAAGAATATGAGTGAATAATGCTGTCTTTTATGGTGTTTGTCTTTGTTGGAGTCTCGATCTGCAGACTTTGTCTTTCTCTCTCAAGCGCCGGGAAGATGCCATGTGTGATGTGCCATTCTCAAGAAAGGAGAATAGGAATATGGAATCCACCAAGTGGATGAGAAAGAAAGAGCATTGGAGCCGTAGTCATCATCAGATTCATCACAGATAGAATCGTATCAAGTCCCTGAACACCAACAACAAAATCGCGAACTGCACGACACAATTAGATGAACAACACCCCGTGGCCCAGCACATTCAAGCAGCGCGCCACATCCCACGACTCGTCCAACTGGCCACGCAATGACCACACCCTCTCCATCACCTCCTCTGCCTCACTCGGCATCCCAAACAAGTGCACCGCGCCGAGCCGCTGCACAGCACTTCGATACACCGGTTCGTCTTCCTGGGGACACAGACATCCACAGACGCACAGCGGCCAGGCCAAGGTTCGCAGCTTAGGTCCATTTCGCAGCCAGGACAGTAGATGCGTGGCCTTAGACACCGATAACCGTATCCCGGGGCTGGTAGGCCGCCATCCCGATGTCACGACGTGGAGGTAGCTAAGCGTGGCGAGCAGCCACATCGCCTGGAACAGAAACTCATCTTCGGGGCGGCATACCATATCGGGATCGGTCACCAGAAGAGGCAACGACGCCGCCGCCACCGTCAGGCGTGGAATATTCTTTTGCGTCTCTAACAAATTCAGGCTAGCCTGGATTCCGTCAGAGATGACCTTAGCCCGGACTAAGAGCTCCTCATTCGAAAGACATCCCCTCTGTATCTGCACCTTTTTCCAGGAGTCCAGAGCTGCGATGTTCCCCAGCAACTGCAGCACCCAGTTTGGCAGCCCGAAGAAGGTATCCATGGACAAAGGCCCCGCGCTAGGGGCACCGGCATCGATGGATTGTCGCGCACAGGGGGGCATGATACCCTCTTGATAGCGCGCCAGTCGCGGTGCTCTCTCAAGCGTCACGCTCGAAATAACGTCCGCGTACAAGAGACTAGCGGTGAAGAACCGCAGAGCCGCCTGATCAGTGCTCCGCGGTGATCTTCTGGCCGCGGCTACCTGCGGAGGCCACCGCGAATATCTCGGACTATGCAGCATCTCCGTCCAATTATGAGGATTCGGAACAATCTGCTCAAATAGAGCAATGGCTGCATCCAGGTGCGTTTGCCAGTCCTTGCGCCTGTTCGAAGTTACTACCTTGAGGATCAGCATCTGCAGAAGGCTCTGCATCACGACCAGGGCCCCTTTTCTGTCAAAACCAGCCTTGCTGGCATTGAGAGCGCACATCTCCGCGGTGATCTCCTCCAGACCCCGCTCGAGTTGGTCTCCGAGCTGGTCCATGACTGCGTTTGTGCAGGAGGCCTGCGCGCTTGCGGCATCTGTTCCGAGCAGTACAGCGGGAAAAAAGCCCGCGAGGGAAACCGCCGTACGGTTAACTACTTTGTTGCGATGCAGGATATCCAGGATCCAGTCGCGCCCACCCTCTAGGATCGGGGGCCGGTAGTGGGGGAAGAGATGCGGGAACACGTGGTCGAGATATGTGATTACTAAATGAAGATTATTAGTCTTTGGCCTGTTCTGGAAGTCTTTTTCCCGCATGAAGATGACCTGGGAACTGTGTTGTAGATTCCCAGGCGGCGGCGACGAGGATAGGACCATGTCATCTGTGCCGCCCGAATCGGAAATGCTCCGATCATGATCCTGACTCCGCGTCGATGGATCCGCATCAGAAGGTCCAGAAACGTGATTGTGTCCTGCTTGGGCTGCCGCCAATATCGTCCCCTCCGCGGATGTATTCCCCAAATCGCTCCTCGTCTTCTGCCTTGCTGCCGCCATTAATTCTCGAATTCTGCGATTCCGTCTCCGGTCATAATGCCTCTTCATCTCGACCTTGTTCTTCTTCTGCGTGTCCATCTCCGTGGGGATCCCCACCACCCACACTGGCCTCGTGGCCGGGAAGTGGCATATATTCCCCATCGTTCGGCAGACGTCGCACTCGGGCCGGTTCCCGATGCATTCTCTGTCTTGGGCTCGGCATGTCCAGCAGCCGGGTTCATGGGCCGGCTGCATGACCGCAGGAGCTGTGTGCAAGGGGTCCATGGGTTTTCAGCCGCGGTTCGATTGCGCGATATTTTGTGGTTATGGATGTCGTGGCCTCGAATAGAAGGGGGATTTCTGGCCAGGCTGTTGATTAGATCTTTAGATTTTCGCCCGCGCGGCGAGGTATGTACGTACGTAAGTAAAGCGGAAGTGCGAATATTATACCATGGTTGGCGGTTTTGTAGATGGAGTGGAGAGAATGGGCTTGTCTTGAGGTTCAAGACAAGCTCATGGCTTGCTGCAAGGCGACGGTAGCATGTAGACATATATTTACATGTATTGTCGAGCTATTTATGGAAAGCGCGGGAGCGGGCCATGTTCCGTCATGTCTTGTCCTGCGGTACGGTACGGGAGTGCTTTAGTCCAAAAGAAGTGTCTCATGTACAACCATTACCTACATCATGCTACATGTAGTACCTAATCGAGCCGTCGCCTGCTTCTTTTGTAAACAACCTTTTTTTTCCAAGTTCCGCATAGGTAGGAAGGTAGGTGATGTACATTGGGTATTGTGCTACACACTACTGACACACACCGTCTCGGTGCGTGGCCACAATCACTTTTTCAGTCATGGAATCGATCACATCTCCTTTTCATGATGGGATTGACTTATCTCTACTCAGGTCGAAAGGAAGACAGACGAACCAAACTGACTACCAGGGCGCAGACGCCCCAGAATTGCATTTCAGATCCGAGCTACTAACAACGTCTATATGCCACGATTTCCCTCACGTTCTGTTGTGTGCTGTTCCTCTTTGCCCATCGTCAAGACTCAACTAACGCCGCGCTGTACAACTCTTTCGACGTTAGGCCCACGAGACTCCATATTCCCATGAAATTCATGCACCCTCTAAATCTTGAATGCCATTCATTACTCGCTGGACATTTTTTGTTCTTTTTTCTTTCGTTTTTTTTCCCTGCCAAACCACCAGTTAAACCACCGAACCGTGTTTCCCCAAACTAGTCTGCCTCTTGTCCAACAAACCCAAGTCCCACCAGCCATCGATTAGTTCCATCGTCTTGCGCCTAGACTTGGCAATAAACGCCGAAAGTGGGCTTAAAGAACTAACCACCACAGAGGGCTTTTTCCAAGGTGCACCAGCAGGAGCAGGAGACAAGAGCGACATGTCTTGGAGCGATGGTGGCGAACAAGCTCGAATAGGAGCTGTTTTTTCGTGCGTCATTGTCGTGGGGACCGGCGGGGGAGAACGAGGACGGGCGAATTGCTGATCAGATCGAGGAAAGTTTATACCGAGGGCGTCTGGATAGCTTCTGAAGTCGCCCTCATATCGCGTCATCAGCCCCTGAGCCAATGCCATTGTACCGAGACTGGTAGCCTTTGGTAGCATTCGCGGAGGTGTAGCTGCCAAAGGTGCTGCCGCTGCCGTCGCGGTCATTCTCCCCGTTTGTGTTGGTACCCCACGATCGTAACCTCATAGATGTCTCTGGCGATGAGCCAAGCCTATGGATTGCATGCTGGCGGCGCCGAAAAGGATGCAGAGGCTGAGGAGCAGTCCCCAGACGGCTTTGGTTTGGATGCAGGTTGCCCGGTCTGCATTCATGATTTCGAATTGTCTGACGCCGCTCTGCTGGTAGAGGACCTGGAGGAACTCGGCCTTGTTGTCGGTATTGTTCAAGGAGTGGCAATGGGCGTGCCTTAGGCGGATCCCGATTAACGCTGCGACAAGAACGTTGCAACCACAACATAAAACCTCGCCAACTACGAGGATGATAAGACGCAGTTTGTCCATCCGGTATAGAATGAACGTGATGGCGCTATATACAACCATAATGACAGCCTGGTGCAACAAAGGGGAAGAAGAAGTACCAAAATGTCTGATTAGCGTCTATTTTGAACCTGCCAATTGCAAACGGATGCCTCGAGGCTGGTAGAATGAGTGTGCATTTCACTTACAAGCGCAAGAGTAGCGGCCAAAGTCTTGGGTAGCTGTTTGTCCGGAGCCACCATGTAAGATACATGACGGGCCGTCAGTCCAATAAGAATAATGAGAGCAACCGCTTGCAAGGCCCTCAAGGCCGTGAAGACCATGCCCGAGGCACGTGAATTACGAGTCGCACCCATATTGACGCGATGTGAAACAGGAGCAGTCGCTGCAGATGAGGTATCCAAACGCAGTCGAGGCCTAGACGCGCACCGTGGGGTGTGAAGAGACAAATGCTTTGAATAGAACGGCAGAAGGGCCGGCGAAGAATCCGAGGACTGAATTTTGAGGGTCGGGAAAGTAGTCTGGGACAAGATAGAGATATAAGGAGTCCCTTCGGAAGTATATTATGCGAGTGTGGCGAATACAAGATGTAGGCAAAAAGGCGTTTTTTCTGACGAGTTCAGTTTGGAATATCTCTCTACAAGAAAAGAATGATGATGGATTTGGGAGTCTGGTCTTCCTTTTATAGTTCTGTCCACCAGGGAAAAAAGGTTTTCTTTATATGTTGGAATCCTCAAGAATACGAATCGCTCGAGATGACAAGAAATGTAAATGCAGCGAATCCGAACCGTGAAAATGAACACGATAGAAAAGACGATGGACGAAACAGAGAACAGGCCGCAAATAAGAAATGTCACAAAGGAGAAAGAAGAGAATGCTCCTTTTGACGATGAAGATTTTCTGTGCAGAAGAGAAGGGGACCGAAACGGGGTCAATGCAGACAAAGCTTGGGTTGTTATATATTCCCTTCGAAGAACTTCTTCGACATCCTGAACCCTCGTTTGACCCCTCGCCTGTTCGTACCATACAAGACCGCGTTAGGGCACATCGGTGGCACTGCGTTGTATCGTAGTTGTTCCGGCATCATGTTTCATATCGTGAAAAGCGGTAAGCAGCTGAAAACCGCCTCCTTGAGATCGTCGGTTCTGTGCCAAACGGCCGCCACCTCATGTTCGCGATGCAAGGCACAGCAGGCGTATAAGGCGTACCTGAGACGCGGACCATCCAATTACATACAGCGTGGCCGTCTTCCGGGCGCGTAACGCACAGTTTTAGGTTGCATGCGTTTTGTGATTGTCGCATGCAGACTCCAGAGGCGTGGCAGTGGTAGGTGAGTGATTGGGTGAGGAGACTTCCGAGAAAATGCATGCGCTGATCGGGTACCTAGGTACTGTACATACATCAGTGGGTGAGATTCATCAGAAGAGGTATAGGTAGGCACCTAGGCCATGAAAGGCTAGTTGCGAAGTTGTGCACGTGGAAATGTCCTGAAAGGTAGGTAATTAATTCTATGCATACGCCTTGTTACTTCAAGAACAAAGATAGTAGGTATCTACATAGAACGAAGAAGAGAACGGGATAGCAGGGTCTGTGCCTAAAAAGCCACTTCAACAGTACTTATGCCAAAGAATGTAAAGACCACATTAATTAAAGACATTCAAAAAGGCCATGCTGGTAAATGCATTCCATAACGATCCTGTGCGCCCTCTATTATCTCGAGTTCGAGGACAAAGAAAAGATACAGCGGAGGTGGAGGGTGTACATGCAAAAAGGCTCAGAAATACGTAGTCGTTGCCGAAAAGGAGCCAATTGTTCAATCGCGCAATAAAACGACAAGTTACAACTGAGCTCGGCACAAAAGAAGTCAAATGCAAAGTCTAAGTCAATTGTCATGCGCCTATACGCCTATCTCGCCTCTAGAAATCAAATGTACAGCGTAATGGCTAACGACCATTTCTCAACCCTGTGTTCCAACTGCCTATGTACCAAGACACTCAATCAAGGCACCCTTCCCGCTGCTTTCGACTTTCGAACATCTCCCCCTTCCAAGGCGTTTCATTGTGCTTGCTGTCTTGATCCAGTCCAGAGGCGGAGCGAGCGCATCAAAGGCATTGCCGCCTGCACCTCCTGCGGGTTCATCACCGGTTTCGTGTTGGCCATGCTGATCGGGCTTCTGGATGCCGCACTCAACATACCCATGCACAATGTGGTGTGCTGACTTGAGAAGGACGAGGAAAGCTTATACCGAGGGACGTCTTGGCAGCTACACATCGACCCCTAAGCCAATGCAATTGTACCGAGACTGGCGACCTTCGATGGCACTCGCGAAGGTACATCTGCCAATGGTGCTGCCACCGCCGCGGCTGTTCCGGGTTCTCTCCGTTTGTGTTGGTACCTAACGGTCGTAACCTCTAATCGTCTATCCTGCGGTCACTCAGACTCTGGCTTTTTTAAGTTCTGGAGGACAGTGGCGACGAAAAGAATGCAGAGGCTGATCGTCAGATTTAATACGCTTCTGGTCTCGACACAGGTTTGCTGGCCTGCGTCTAGAGACTCACAGCTAGCGATTTGCTTGTAGTAGAGGTAGTAGCCTATGAAACCCGCAGCCAACACGTTGTAAAATGTCCAAATGGCATCAGAGAACACGAAGTAATGTACTATAAGGTCGTACCCGCACTTGGATATCCAGACGGCACAGTATATGATGTACGCGATGACGCAATACACAACCATTATGACAGCCTGGTACAAGAAAGGCGAAGAGAAAGCACCAAAATGGTTGATTAGCGTCTATTGCGAACCCGTCAATTGCGCGAGGCAAACGAAAAAAAAGGCCAAGTAGAATCGGGGTGGCTGAGGACTCTTCACTTACAAAAGCAAGAGTAACCGCCACAGATTGCGGTACTTGAAAGCCCGAAGCCCTCATGTGAGAGACGTGACGGGCCGTAATTGTAATTATGGCGATGAGAACAGCCACTTGCAAGGCCCGCAAGATCGTGTGTAATATGCCTCGGGGACGCGAAACACGAGGCTCACTCATCTTGACGCGACGTGAAACAGGAGCATTCATTGCAGTCGAGGTATCTAAACACAGTCGAGGCATAGACGCGCACCGTGCAGTGCGAAGAGGTAAATTCTTTGAATAGAACGGCAGCAGAGCCGGCGAAGAATCCAAAGACTGGATTTCGAGGGAGGAGATGGTAGTTCGAGACAAGATATAGATATACGGAGTCCCTTTTGGATGTATGTCATACGAGTGTGACGGATGCAAGACGTAGGCAAAAGGCGTGTTTTCTGACGACGCAGTTGAGGTTATCCCTCCACAAGAAAAGAATAATGCTGACGCCAGGAGCCTGCTCTTCCTTTCATAATGCTGCCCATCAGGGAAAAGGCTGTTCTTTAAATGCTGAAACCCCCAACAATACGCATCGCTCAAGATAACAAGGAATGCAAATGCAACGATCGAGTCTGAACCGAACCCAAAACGATAACATGAACAAGATAGAAAATATCAAGGACAGAAAAGAGAACAGACCACAAAGAAGAATGCCACAAAGGAGAAAAAAGGGAATGCGCCGTTTGACGATGAAGATCTCTTGCAGAAGAGAAAGGCGCCAAAATGGGGCCAACGCAGACAAAGCTTTGGCTGTTCACCTTGCTATAGGAATGTATTCCCTTGGAAAAACTCTTCGACATCCTACTCCATGCGGCCCGCGCCTGTGCGTATCAGTATACAAGACTGCGTCAACTCAGGGCACATCGGTGGCACTGCCTCGTGGGTGTTGTTCGTGCATCCCATTCCCTGTCGTGAAGAGCGGCAAGCAGCTGAAAGCCGCCCCCCTCTAGATCGTCAACGTCAAGTCTATTCCAAACAGCCGCCACTCCATGTTCGAGATGCAAGGCACAGGTGACAGCAGGCTTTCGGGTTTCCTCAGACGCGGCCGTCTCTCGGGCGCGTAACGCACAAGTTTAGGTTGCCTGCGTTTTTTTAAACGATTGGGTGACAAAAGCTTGGAATACCTGGCGCGGGTTGTGGGGTTTTGCTCGCATCGCATGCAGAAGCGGTAGGCGTGGCAATGGTCGGCAAGTGATTGGGTGAGGATGATTCTGGGAAGATGCATATCGCCGATTGGGTATGTACATTGTACATACGGAGTAGCAGTCATGAGACGCACGTTTGTCGGAGAAAAGCAGGCACAACTTACAAGTATGTAACGTCAAGAATAACCAGGCATGTCATGTGCAGGCCAATTCTAAGTTCAGCACTCGATTAAGCATGTACGCAATGCATTCTATGTTTACGCCTGTTAACTTCAAGAAACAAACAAAGAAGAACAGTAGACGACAGGGAAATCACAGCCGAGTTGGACATACAAAATGACCCAGAAAACAACATGGCGATGCCGAAAAGAAGTCAATTGTTCAGTTGCGCACAAAAGAACGCAAATGCAAAGCCATGCCATTGTAAAAATTACACACATGAATACATTCCAAGTCAATAATTATCATACGCCTATACGCCTATCCAGGGTCCAAATACACAGCGTAATGGCTAAGATATGCTCTTCTACACCACCCGCCACGCCAACCATTCTGAACCCTAGTCTTCTAGCTGCCTACCAAGATACTCAACAACCCATCAAGGTAGCCTTATCCTGGGACCTGCTTTCGTTTTCGAACATCTCACACCTCCAAAGCGTGACAGTGTGATTGTCGTCTTGAACTAGTCGAGAGGGCGGAGTACTGCTTTCGCTTTTGAAGTGTTTCACTACGCTTGCTATTTTCCAGTCCAGAGGCGGAGCACAGTCGGGCAGTGCACGCGTAGTCAGTCTCCTAACCAAGTAGGTCGCCTGATGCTGATCCATCGTTTCCTGCGGACTGCGAGTTGGATGCTGGCGCTCCCCAAATACCAGCACTGCTCTTTTCTTTGGCCAATTGGCCCAATGCTGGCGCTCCCGAGGGCTTGTCCGACTTTTTCAATCCTGAGCTAGCTTTTCCCCAGAGAGCGCCAAAGGCATCGCCACCTGCACCTGCTGCGGGTTTAGCACCCGGACTCATCACCGGTTTCGTGTTGGCCATGGTAGTCGGGCCGCTGGATGCCACACTTGACATGCCCATGCCCTGTAGGGTGTGCTGACTTGAGCTGGATGCGTTGGCTTGGACGCCGCCGAAGTAATTGGGCCCTGATGGAACGCCCGCCGGCATGGGCGGTTGCGCTTGTGCCGCTGGTGGTGCAAAAGCAGAGTAGTCGATGCCTGGAGTAGCAGTGGCACTGGGAGCTGGCGAGATGGAAGATGCGCTGACCATCTGGGTAAGATTAGCTGTCTGAGGAGCCGAGACCGGTTGGGGGGCCGCAAATCGCGCCGTCGACGAGGCTGTGAAAGTAAGAGGTGCGGAGAGAGGCTTTGCGGAATTCGAAGGCGCGGGAGCTGCAGACTGGAAGTCATCGAACTCGTCATCGTCATTGGCAGGGACGGCGCTCTTGCCACCAGACGGCCCAGCCGAATCAGCTAGACCAAAGCTCGAAGTAGCCGCAGAACCACTCGTCTGCACGGGGTCGTCAAAGGAAAACAAATCAACTTCGGGCTCTTTCTTCTTTGGCGGCTTGGCGGGTGCTTTCTGCGCGGAGGCGGTTCGCTCTGTTCTGCGGCCAGGCCTAGAAGAAGCTGAGGGCCTGGCTCCTTCGTCGAATTCGTCGTACGCTTGGAATTGATCGGATCGGCTGCCACGGCCGCCACTACCGCTTCCACTACCACTGCCGCCACCACCAGACTCGCGGTATCCGTCCGTCTCGCCGCCGAAACCACCGCCATCTCCGTAGACACCACCACCAGAGAATCCGCCGTAATTTGCAGACTCGCTGCCAAAGCCGCCATATCTGCCACCAGAGCCCCCCGAAAAGCCGTTTCCGAACGTCATGCCGCCCTCGACGCCGGTATACTTGTTTTTCGATGCCCTTGCCTTTTTGCGTTCAGAACGGATGCGCTCGACGTCGCCGAGCATCTCGGCCAGCTCCTTCGCTCGATTCCGCACGTTGATGCCTTGGTCCTTGCCATTCTGATCGATGAAGTGGAACTGCCGCAGCATTTTGAGAAGAGCAATGTGGCCACGCGCATCATCAATGACCCTCTCAGAGCCATGCTTGATGAGAAATTCGAGTAACTGCAAAGCCTTGTAGATCTGCCGCCATTCTTCGGCAGACTTCTCGGTAAATCGACGATAGATCATGGGCATGATCTCATTGAGCGTTTGACTAGGGAGATAAGAAGTCAGTAAATGTATGCCTGGAGCGGTTGGTTCGCTGGCGTACTAGCTGAAGGTACCATTGGCAATCTCTTGCATCAAGGTCGATGAAGCGCCCCAAGGCTCATTGTTTGTGGCTTCTCGGACCTATGGCGACCGCGTTAGAAGATCAGCCGGGCGCAATCAAGAGGTTCGCGAGGGTAAAACTTACCTTGGACTCCATCTCCGTGTAGTTCATCACAGCTGCCGACATTCCATGTGAGAGACGTTTCTTCGCTGACGAGATGGCGATTCCTACCATTTTGGGCTTTGCGGAAGCCTGCCTTGAGGTCGTACAAGGTCAGGTTGGAGACCGTGCTCTTCAGATCGTTGAGATTAAGATCCATTTTGAAGATCGAAACAGACAAGATACCGTCTGTGTATCGAGATGGTGGTATGGTCTCAGGGGATGAGGGAAGCCGAGCCGTGCATACGATGGACGTGGCCGATTCAATTGACGCGGCAAGTCAGAGCCCGACATCCGGCACGTCACTCGGAACCGTGGCCCCACGGCTCGAAAGGAATCATCACGTGACGAACGTCATCGAGTAGGCTCACAACGAGCATGGATTCATGAACAGTACTTTGACACTTCTTTGATATTTTATGTTATTGGCAGTTCGTGATTTTCTTGATGCCGGGCTTCGTAGAGAAGAGCGGTGGGCACGAATGAGTCTATCAATAATTCTCAGGTACACTTACTTGTACGTGCAATGCCAGCTCTTCCAGGCGGCAACCGTGCTCGTAGCAGTGACATGCAAGGACTAGGATATCAAATGTCATTAGCAGTACGCGCCTGACAAGATGGAAATGCTGAGAATTTCTACGATTCTGAACTCTTGTCGAGAAATGTCCTGCTATGTGAAGTATACACAAATCCAAGAAGCGGCTACTCCACTCCAAGCGGCAAGTGATTCTCCATGTTCAAACATCGAAACTCATCTATGCGCCTTATCAACACTGCTTGGTGCATCTAGGCACTGCTTCCTGTACTCAGGCCTTTAAGACCTCCTCGGAACCCACAAGACCAAAACAAAAACTCCAAAGCCATGCATGTACATCCATCGAAATATGAGTATCCGCTCAAAAAACAGACGGGTAAAAAAAACATAAAGAAAAGAAGGCCAACTTCGAGAAGTGAAAACAACAGTCCGGCAACACGATGATACAAAGACCCAACAGCAAACCCCATGCACCCAGGGCACCCTCCACTGCAGTACGCTACTCCAACTCCAGTCCAAGCCACTTCTTGAAATACTCGCAATTGCTAGGCCCCACCGGACCTCCCTCTTCGCAAAACGAAAACACGGGACACTTCCCACAAGGAGCCTCCGTATATGGACTAACATACGGCTCCGGTCCCCCCTCCCGGCCTGTCGGATCGTCCCGCCCAGCCCAGTTCTCAGTGGACTGCTTGGCGATGCGCGAGACGCGATAGCCCAGCTTGCCGGCGACCTTGACCGGCTCGATCAGGTTATCCCACACCAGGACATCCACCAGCTTCCGCACATCATCCTCAGACAGGATAGTGTTGTTCGTGATGCCGCTGCTCGAGAGCAACCGGGCGATATCTCGTACGGTCGGATAGCCAGTGTACCCAGCCGGGAGGGGCAGCCGCACGGGTTCTTGTTTTCGCATCGTCGCCCCAGGGGCGATCTTGACTGCTTTGGAGGGCGGTTTACTCATTTCGCTCGCGTCTCTCTTCTTGCCCTTGTCTACTGCGCCCTTGACGACGCCTTTCCGGGGGGTCTGGCTTCGTGATGCGGCAGGAACGCCGTGCGAGCTTAGGTATCCGCTCTGGCGCTTTACGAAATCAAAGACCACGCGCTGTAGTTCCTCGATGAAGGCCTCGTCGAGGTTCTGGTCCGTGTACCAGGGTCCTCCGGTGGCGCGATCGCTCGGTCGGATGGATGCCTTGATGAACATCTTCTTGTTGGGGTGCTCGACATTTTTGAAGGGCGCGATGAGACCGATGGTCTGGAGCTGCTTGAGGGTGTTTTTTAGAACCGAGTCGTGCATGTTGAGGCGCTTTTGGAGTGTCTGCGACCAGACGCCGTCGCCGCCGGAGTCGTCGATCAATGAGTAGACCATGACTTGTTCGTCGGTTGTGCATTTCTTGTACCTGCCAATGGGGAAAGAGGGAGCAAACTCATGTTAGCTGATGGGACATATTGACGGAAGATCATGTAGGACACCTGCAGCATCATAGCCAAGGGATATCCCTCCTCTCTGGATCTCTGGATCTCTCTCTCTTCCACGCACACACACACTGACTGCCTCTCTTCTTCTTCTATAACATCAGCAAGTTCACATGGGGAAAACTCACTTGTGAGCCTCTTGCGCATCTCTCCACTTCCAAAAAACTTGCCCACTCGCCTCCCTCATCGTAATAAACAACTTGTCATCACTCAGCGATTGCACTACCCGCGCCAACAACAAAAGATCCTTATTAGGAATCACATCCAGTCTCAGCAGGTCATCCTGCGAAAACATGTGACTATCCGGGCCAAATTCTTGACATCGTTCGTAGAGCGCTTCTTTCCACACGCTCAGCTTGGCGGTGCCGGCAGCGTCGCTGTTGCCTGCGGCAGAGGCCGCTGAGGCAGGCATTGTGGGTTGCTTTTTCTTGCGAACTCGTAGATAGTAGGGCTTGGTCGATGGTGGAGGGGATGTAAGCTGTGGAAGAGCTTGTTGTCGGCGCAAAAATGGGCACAAGGCCACAGAGGAGGAGCGAAAAGCAGTCAGGTGGAGGTGTTTTTATTTATTGCTGCTGCGTATATTCAAGTGTGAAGAAAGAGCACAGTAAGAAATGTTTCATGAAGAGGACAAGCTACTGGAAGACAATTCGATTGTGCGGTTGGTGTCGGGAATTTCGGCCGGTGCAAGTGCAAGTGGCGTGGAAAGTCACTAAATTTTGGGCCCCGCGTTTTCGCAAAAGTTTCTGTTGCGATGTAAGGCCTTCGGAGCTCGGAATAATATCGGCATCTGCGCCACTGCCGCTGGGGATGGAAATGCCACTGATGATGCCAGTGTCTGTGATCAGTGATCAGTATATGATGACAACTCGGTGATAATAAAGAAGCCCTTCTGTTGCACAAAAGAGTAGGCACAGCCGTCTGGCCACTGATTTGTGCTATGGAGTGGAAGATAGAGCCCATATACCCTGCGATACAGCCCCTAGCAAATCGTGCGTCGGAGCTTTTACATAGCTCGGTACCTGAAAAGCAATGTCTGCGCGATTTCCGTCCTGTTGAAGCTAATTTTGGGTATTGGTGCGAATCTTGCTAGGTACACATGATTTGGGGTTCGAACTTGCGATTTCGCGCAGATGGGAGTTGCAGGATTTGGTGTCATCCTCACGGGATCACAACTCTGGCAGAGTCTAATTGGAAGAAGATCTACGGAGTAGGCTGTAGCTAATAACAGAATAGCCACATTCTACCAGATTCCATGAGGTTCCACGAGGGAATGACTGCAACTCAATATAGTCTCAATACAACACCTTCTACATACCAATTTATAGCGATTTCCATGACCGCCAGCAAGAATCACTTATTTACCCCCTTCTTTCCTGAGTCTTCAACTCGAGTTGAGCATGAGGTCGTCCGCCCTGGAGCCTCCGCAGCAGCCACCAGGGCAGTCACCGGTACCCCCAAGTCGTCTTCCAGACTCACCAAAGAGTTGAAAGTACAGCAAAAAAATCCGCGGGTGTCGGACCTGTCCTTTCAACTTTTGAGCGAGTTGGGACACGACTTGGAGGACACGGGTGACTGCCCTGATGGCTGCCGCTGAGGCCTGAGCCCTTTCTCTAGTAGCCTTTCATAGGTGCCAATTGTGTAATAAAGAAGAGTAAGATCCGCCCGCCTCAGTGCGAGATGAATGAGGGCAGTGAATATAGAAATTCCTAAAGAAGACCAAAAATTCATACCAGCTCGCACGTAAACAAACCCCGTAATAGTCCATGAAATCAAGCCAAGCCTATCGTGCCTTGCGCCAAAAAACGCCTCGTCTGGCCAGTCATTCCAGAAGTCTACGTTGCCTTTTATCCAGCGTAGTTCGAGCTCAGAGAACGACGGTTGACAACAACCGCGTCGCCGTCTAAATCCGTGGGACCGCCGTTCTCTGTTTGTGAATCTCACCACCTATCTATATGGTAGATGATTCACCTTCCGCTCCGTGTCCCTTCTTTTCCTGTGCACCCGGATCCTCTATCCCTGCTTTTACGCTGTCGGTGTGTATAGGCTTCTCAACTTTCACCTCAGCGACAGGCTCGTCCCTCTTGGCTTCTTTCGTCTGGTCCGAATCAGAAACGGTGTTTGCGGGCTCTGATGGAGAAAGCTCTTTGGGAGAGCTCACTTTAGGAGAGTACTGCGGAGAATAATGCGAAGAGGGCTGAGGAGAGGGCTCTCTGTGCGATACCTCTTGAGGGGAGGGCTCGGTAAGAGAGGGTTGTGGGGGAGAGAGCTTTGAATGTGACACTGTTAAGTCTTGGGCCGTCTGTTCTGCCTCCTTGACTGCCTCCTTAGGTGCCTCCTTGACTGCCTCCTCGGGTGCCTCCTTGGAAGCCTCCTTGGAAGCCTCCTTGGGTGCCTCCTTGGGTGCCTCCTTGGGTGCCTCCTTGGGTGCCTCCTTGGGTGCCTCCTTGGGTGCCTCCTTGGGTGTCTCCTTGGGTGCCGCCTTGGGTGCCTCCTTGGGTGCCTCCTTGGGTGCCTCCTTGACTGCCTCCTTTGCCACCTCTTGAGTCGGCTTAGGTTCCACATCCTCCATCTTGATGGCCATCTCGTCCGCGACCGCCTCCTTGGTGATTGCATCTTCCGCGGGTTTCTCGTTCGCGGTGGCTTCGTTCACGGCGGCCTCATCCGCAGCTGCCTCGTCCACGGCCATGTCGACGTCCATCATGTCAACGTCGCCATCGGAATCGTAATTTTGCTTCTCCGGCTCAGGAACGGCTTTATGTTCCTCGGCAATGTCAACTACAAGCTCCTGGACTGCATTGACGTCTTCGATTGTATCGTCGTTGATGTCATGGCCGTCACGACCATCTTGACCGTCAGGAGCATCATGAAGGACATGGTTTTGATGAGCGTCAAGATTTTCTGCCTCGGGTTGCTCCATGTCGACGTCCTCGGGCTCAATCCTTGGCGATTGACTGCTGCTCTTCTCTGCCTCCTCGGCCTCCTTGAAATCGGTGAAGACGCGTTTGGTACTACTGCTTCGAGTAGCCCCATTGGCAGACGCCATCTCATCGTCGTCGCTGGGTTCGAACTCGGCTCCGTTCTCTATGTGCTTGTCCCAGCGGTGTTCAGACATCCGCACATCCTTATTCTCATCTTCGTCCAGATCATCCAACTCGGCTTCCTCCTCGTCCGTCATGCCGCCAAAAGGCCTTCTCGGTACATCCTGCATTTGTACAGAGGGAGCCGGTCCCGTCTGGCGGAGGTTGTCGATAACGGCTGCAGTAATCTTTTCCAAATAGTCTCTGCTATTTGAATTCTCCATATTGGAAGATCGGACATTCAATTCGAAATCGGGCGCGTAGTACTTCAATCGAGTTAGTTTATAGTGCTTTGAAGACGCCGCAACTCGAGAGAGCTCACCTCGTAGTATTCGTTGTACGGAAGTACTCGGTCCATATCTTGACCGACCAAAACACCAGTCTCGTATGCCCATGTACGGGCAACGTTTCTCATGGTGTAGCCACCACCGCCCAAGACCAAAGTCGGCAGACCAAAGCTTTTGACGTAGTTCACGCAATTGGCGTGGCCGTCCATGCTGAGGTTGAAGCAACCAAGACGGTCGCCAGAGAGACTGTCACCTCCGCACTGGAGGACTACGGCGTCGGGCTGGTAGTACTTCATCACATTCTCAATGACTGGCTCAAAGATGGACTTGTACGACTCATCCGTGATACCGTCGCGGAGCGGAAAGTTCACCGAGTAGTTCTTGCCTTGCCCGATGCCGATGTCACGGAGTTCTCCGGTGCCGGGAAAGTACTCGCCATATTTGTGGAACGAGACTGTCATGACGCGGTCCGTGGTGTAAAAAGCTTCTTCGACACCGTCGCCATGGTGAACATCGATATCGATGTAAAGAACACGTTTCATGAATCGGAGGAGCTCGAGAATGCCCAAAACAATATCTGTGCCGGTTGAGTGTCAATTTGATGCATCAAAGACGAAGGGGAAGACAATTGGATGCCGTACCATTGACGTAGCAGAAACCGCTAGCTTCGCACTTCTTGGCATGGTGCAAACCACCAGCCCAATTCACCGCAATGTCGCATTTCTGTCGGTTCAGTCGAGCGGCGCCTTCCATACTGCCGCCAGCGCTGATGCCACAGAACTCGAAGAGCCCGTCGAAAACAGGGCAGTCATCACCGACGTTGTATTTGCCCTGTTCGCGCATGTAACTGTCCATATTATCCGGAGTGACTTTTTGTAAAAAATCGATGTAGTCATCGGTGTGAAATTGAGTCATCTCGCCTCGACTGGCAGGTTTGGCGCGCTTGAGACAAGTCAGTAAGATAAGTTTTTGGCGATGGAAGGGATCGCCCCAGGCTGCAATGCTCACGTAAATCTCCATCTTCAAGTATAGATTATACTGCATAATCAAACTATGGGCCAGACGTATCCTGTGAGGCTTCATAGGATGCCCAGTGACGTATGCATAGTTGCCGATATCTGAATCGTAGAAGTAGGCAACTTTCTTGGGTGAAGCCTGACCGAGGGCCATAGAGCCCAGCGGCAGCTGTGCATTGTTGGAATGCACCATCGCGAGCAAGGAAAATCGTAATTTCTGATTTGAAGAATAAGATTTCCGAAATAGAAAAGCAAATTGACAAATCGCTGGCACGAAATATCAAAGGGTATCAAGTACTCCCTCAGAGAGGAAATGACATGTCGAGAGTACGAATGCCTAGGTGGGAGAAATGCGGCTGAGAGCGGAGCGTCGCAAGAAAGTCGCGAGATGGCTTGGCACTTGGGTATGTATTAACCGCAAGTTCGCAACCAGGGAAGAAGGGTACGTACATTAAAACGGGGACCGGGGCCGGAACCACCAACAACGCCCAGAAGAGCAATCGGCTATGGTTCACGTGACTAGCCTTACTCAGCCTGTCACTTCCGCGTTGACGCAGCATCGGCAGCCTGCGCGGGCCGAACAAAGCTCAAGCAGCTGGGACCAGACTTTACACACAACCAGCTTTCGTCGAGATATAACACTTTGGTCTCTCGACAGTGGTCCTTCTTTTTCCCCTCACTTTTCAAGTTTCGGTCAATTCTCGACTGCTATCCAGATCTGCCGCAATGGAAAGATATAGGAGTCTACTCACTAGCGGCGGTATGGGCATGGGAGCCGCTGCCCCAGGCACGGTAAGTGTAGCCTCCAGGTTGACCAAACTAGCTACGATGCGAAGAAGTTTTGCTGAGAAGTATCACTGCAGGACAATGCGAGCCTTATAGACAACTCCGAGACGGTGTACATTTCCTCATTGGCGCTTCTGAAGATGTTGCGGCACGGCCGTGCTGGTGTGCCCATGGAAGTCATGGGTCTCATGCTGGGAGAATTTGTGGATGACTTCACGGTCAAGGTCATGGATGTCTTCGCCATGCCTCAGAGTGGTACAGGAGTCAGTGTCGAAGCTGTCGACCCTGTCTTCCAGACCAAGATGATGGACATGTTGCGACAGACAGGACGGTAAGCCTCTGTCGAGGACTGGCCCGAAAATCGGCCACAAAGGCATGCAGACTCTGAGCTGACACTCTATCTGTGCTGGAATAGACCCGAATCAGTGGTTGGCTGGTATCACTCACATCCCGGCTTCGGCTGCTGGCTCTCTTCGGTGGACATCAACACCCAACAGTCCTTCGAGCAGTTGAACCCTCGCGCTGTTTCCGTTGTCATCGACCCCATCCAGTCCGTCAAGGGCAAAGTCGTCATCGATGCCTTCCGTCTCATCAACCCACAGCTCCTAATGATGGGACAGGAACCCCGACAAAGCACCAGTAACTTGGGCCACTTGAACAAGCCGTCCATTCAGGCGCTGATCCACGGACTAAACCGACACTACTACTCCATTGCTATCAACTACCGAAAGACAGCCTTGGAAGAGAACATGCTGATGAACCTCCACAAGCACGTATGGACCGAGGCATTGGAAATGAATGATTTCCGATCCGAGGGCGACAAGAACAAGCAGCGACTGCAAAAATTGGTCAGCTTGGCGGACGGATACGAGAAGCGAGTCAAGGAGGAGACTGAGCTGACTAAGGAGCAACTCAAGACTCGCTACGTTGGCAAGCTCGACCCAAAGAAGCACTTGGAAGATGTTGGCCAGGAGTTGATTGAGGATAATATTGTGGCTGTATCTAGACAATTGATTGACAAGGAGGCCACGATGCCCAAGAAGGAGGGCGCGACTGCACCAGCCAATGGCGAAGGATTGGACACTGAGGAGATGTTATAGACCGTCTTTCTTCTTTTCTCACGATCTGACTACACAAATTCCGCGATGGGGGGCTAAATGGGCGTACCATTGTGTGTTACCTTGTTTGGCATCATTTTGGCGTTGGGGTCAACTGGCATATAAACAGACTCGAGAGACCCGCAAGACAAGTTAGGCAGAAATCACATGGTCTGGCTTGAATATGGCAGCTCTGTCTAAGTACAGTCAAACCGCCAGCCGCCGCCGTACGTCATGCACACCTCGTTGATTGGTTCATAACATACTTTGTAGAGACGTACTCCGTAGTCGAAGAGCCTGAATACTCCGTAGCAAGCAGTCTGGCCCCTGGCTCGTCAAAAAGTTGCCAAAACGCCAGTGCTCTTTACGCAGCGCAACTTGATTGCCTATCCAGTTGGCGGGATTTAGACTTGCCTACCTAATGTAGTCGGCCGGCGGGCCCGGGATGGTGATTGTGTATGTATCTAGTACTGTTATGTAGGTGTTCTTCTATCCCGCGACTTCTTAATTCAGCCTGTTGTGACTCGGGAGCTTCGTTGGGAAAGACGCCACGGGTTTCAGCGCTGCCTAACGTTGCTCTGGATCGGCAATTGGGAAAAGAAGCTAAGCTCGGCGAGTCTCTAACCATTCGTGGAATTGTAAGGGGCCTTTCATGCTTGTTACAGCTTTTGTCATGTCTCGTGTCGATTTAAACTTTGTGGGAGAACTTCCCTCTCTGCATTGTGATTCTGCCTTGTTTTCTATAGTGCAGAGCCTGGATCACGGTTCTAGAGCTGAGAGCACTTATTGCCGTCATCTCATTCATGCGGCTTGGAAAGAGAGCCCCTTACACAAAGTTTCGCATGACGGCCTTTGTCAGGCAGGCCGAGTTAATGTTGTGATTGGCCCTCCACAGAGGGGTGGGGAAAGTCACTCCCGACTCCCGAGTCCCAACCTCCCAGGAGCAAACTGGCTGCATCACTGATCACTGATCAGAGAGTATCGTCGTTGTGTGCACAGTGCAGTTGATGAGGCCAAGGCGAGACCCAGGCTTCAACAGTGACATGCCGAAAAAGCATGATGGATCTGCCGAAAGAGATGGGGCATCGTCGTCGTTCGCAGATTGTCGAGTTTCTGGCCCCATGCCCCTGGGGGTCTCTCGAGTCTCCACAGGCTTTCCTTCCCTTGTCGACGTGCAACAAGAAAGTGGGACAGGGATCTACAGACTCGCAGAGTCCAGACCCGCAGCCTTTTTTGCTCATGTGGACCCTCCGCGTCAAACGCAGGCCATGATTGGCTATACTACCGGACTAGGGTCGTCTTGGGATCGATTCTACCCATGACGTAGGTGTCTGGTGTCTGTCCGTCATGCGTGTTTGCCAAGGCGCCAGGAACGGACCAGGTTGGGTGGGGCTCCCAAGTCGATGTGACAAACGAGGCAGAACAGCGCGAGGAAGAAGGGTTTTTTCCTCCGCTGGTGAAGACGGGTTGATCTCTTTTTGCATGGCCACGTTGTTTTGGCCGTGAGCTTTTACAGAGCCTCTACGTACGGGGGGCCCAAAATGCATCCTTTACGGCTTTACGGTCGCGTTTTCGACAAGACATGCGAGCTGGAACGATGCAGCGGGGGGGTGATTTAGGGTGTTGGGTGTGTTGCCTGTGAGTGGTGACAGCATTGCTCTCGATAAGGCAACTTAGGCAAGCCTGGCTTGGGATGGACGGGGGGAGAAAGGACACAGGCCACAGGCGGCGCTGGTGACCTCATAGTACTCCGTAGTGCTCATAGGCTCCATGGGCATTGGGAGTCGGGACCGACGTGCAGCTGTCAAGAATCCCCCCACATGACCCCCGCGCTGTCCAGTGGCACGTCGCGGCGGCGGGCAGGCATCGAGCAGGGAAATCAGGTCTGGCCACCCGCGCTCGCCCCCAGATGCCAGAGACGACCGCTGCTGCTGCAGGATTCCGTCAGCAACTGCCTTTCTTCCTCCCACAACTTCTGCTCTCCGCTGCTCTCATCGCATCTCCGGACCGCATCGCTGCTGCAAATCCGTTCTTCCTTCGTTTGTCCAGTTCTTCGAAAAATAGACGGTCTTCCATACTTTCAATCCACGGAACTGCCTCCACCCGGACTCAATTCGAGCTGCGACATCTGTTTCGTGCACCCCCGTCTCTTGTCCGCAAAACCCCGCTTCTTTTATCGCAGGTCCTCGCCTGGCAGCGCCTCGCATACTCTAGTTGAGTTGGATGGTGATATTGGATTCGTCTTGTTTATCCAGGCCTTCTGGACGACTCTGGCCGTCGAAATTGCAACGCGGTTCTCTCGGAGCGCGGACCCTTCTACACATATTTACGCAGTCGCCTTGCGTGCTTTGACGAGGTCGCCCGCCGGCGTCTTCCTTGTTTGACGGCAGCCATGTCGACAATTCAGCAACTCAAGAACTTTATTCGCCATGGTATGTGTTTCCCGCGGCAATGAGCCCGCTATATTGATTGCTGGACTCATTTGTCTATTGCCACAACACGCCATCAAAAACCCACACCCAATTTCAGTTTCCCCAGCCCTCACTACCTATGACGGCACATGACGCCTTTATGCATGAGAGATTTCTGACCATTCGGCGTCATAGGCAAACAAGCACGTAGTGTCCATTTGAATGAAGAGACTCTTCGCAAGGATGACCTGGTAACTGCCCATCCGCCACCACAGCCCACCAACGACAAGAACATGCATATGTCAGATCCTTCACTACACCAGCATGTTCCTTCCAAGGAGCTGCAGGAAGCTTATTCCGAAGCCCCGGGAGATGGTGCGAATCGCGCTGCCCAGGCAGCTCATGCCGCTGCCCATCGAGTCGAACCGGCCCAAGACGTGCAGGATAAGTCGAAAACCACAAGCACGAAACGTGTCGATGACGCCAGCCTCGCGAAACTGGTTGCTGAAGAAAACGCAAGCAAGAGTAAATTCACAAGGTATCCTGGCTTGGAACGATGGGAGTTGCTGGAAAAGATGGGCGATGGCGCGTTTAGTAATGTATATCGCGCCCGTGACTTGCAAGGCGACGCTGGCGAGGTTGCCATCAAAGTCGTTCGCAAGTACGAAATGAACAATCTACAAGTAAGTCTTGCGTTGCGTTGAGTAAACAATTTTTTTTTTGATTCTTCTTATTTTTCCGCCTACTTCTCTATCAGCTTCCCTTTTCTGTCAGCCGGTATCTTTCTGCCTGCTTCCCTTCGTCCCCGTGTGCTATTTTTGTAAAGTCATTGATCGCGTGGATTGTGCGTTTGCGAAATTGTGCTGCTTTCTATTGCGCGACGTCGCGTTACGTTTACTATCGAACCGTTACCAACCAAGAGGGGTTCACTCCCCGAATAGGGTGACAAGCATTTACATCCGGACTTCAAAAAGGTCCCGAAAGCAGCAGAGGTGCGCAAACAACCAATCTCCTCGCGTCTCTTGCATACACGACACATCTTCGATTTACCTTTCCTATCTCTCTTTCTTTTTGCTGCGATCCGTGCTGTATCACAGAGTGTTTTGTTAAGTCTGAACATGATGACTAACCTGTCTTCGTTGTTGTTTTGTTTTTGCGTCTATCGTGCAGCGGTCCAACATTTTGAAAGAGGTTCAAATCATGCGCCAGTTGGATCACCCCAATATTATCAAACTGATTGACTTTTCCGAGTCAAAACAGTATTACTATATTGTCCTGGAGCTAGCTCCGGGTGGTGAACTGTTCCACCAAATAGTTCGCCTTACTTATTTCAGTGAAGAGCTATCCCGCCATGTCATTATTCGAGTTGCTAGAGCCTTGGAATACTTGCATGAAGAGAGGGGCGTGGTGCACCGGTGAGCACGTCTTCCGCAGATTCCCCTCGTTCTCCTCATTTCTCATATGATCTTGCCCACCCCGTCTGACTCGTCATATCTAATCACGTCACCATAGGGATATCAAACCGGAAAACATTCTCTTTTATCCCATACCGTTTATTCCGTCCACGGTTCAAAAACCCAAGCAGCCTGGTGACGAAGACAAAGTGGACGAGGGCGAATTCCTCGCTGGGCGAGGTGCTGGAGGTATTGGTGAGATCAAGATTGCCGATTTCGGCTTGTCGAAGATTGTGTGGGAGAACTCCACCATGACACCTTGTGGAACCGTTGGCTACACAGCGCCTGAGATTGTCAAAGATGAGCGGTACTCTAAGGCGGTGGATATGTGGGCTCTGGGATGCGTCCTGTATACCCTCCTCTGCGGCTTCCCGCCGTTCTATGACGAGAGTATCGAAGTGCTCACGGAGAAGGTCGCCCGGGGACAATACACCTTTTTGTCGCCGTGGTGGGATGGAATTTCAAGTTCGGCAAAGGACCTGATTACCCATCTCCTGACGGTTGACCCTGAAAAGCGCTTCACCATTCGCGAGTTCCTCGCCCATCCATGGATCATGGGCACCGGACCGACGCCACAGGAAGAGAAGAAGAGGTCGGAAGTTCTCCGAGCCTTCGACCCCAGCAAGTTTGAAGCCAAGAGATTCGATTTCCGATCACCCGGTGCTGTCAATTTGCGGGAAGTCTTTGACGTCAGTTATGCCGTTCATCGCCAAGAAGAGGAGGGCAAGCGCCGAGCTCAAATCGGAGCCAGGGCTGGTGGCATGGGCAAGCCACTTGGGGGACTCAATGAAGAAGACGAAGACGACGAGGAAGTACATCAAGGAGCACAGGCGGCTGGTGAGCACGCTGCCGCACAAAGTAAAAATGGAACACACTCGCTGGAGCAGAGCATGCAAAACACCAACCTTCGCGATCAAGAAGCCCAGACTCGTGGGCGGGAGCGAGAGCGAGAGCGAGAGCGCGACAGAGCCAAAGACAAGGGCTATGGGCAGCACTCGGCTGCGGTCACTGCCGCGGCCAGGCAACAGGTGCGGGACCGGAATAAGCACACGGGTCCTTTTGAGCTGAATCTGGAAAACGCCACTCTTCTCGGCAAGCGAGGCAAGAAGATTCCAGTCATGACCGCGTAGCGTAGACTGCGGATTCTCTGTCGACCTCGTTTTATGTTGTCTACAGTGTCTACTGCTGAGTTGGGTCAGAAGTGGGGGTTTCTTTTTCTTACACTCTTCTCTTTGAAACCTGTCACATTGGCATGCTACTGGGAAGTGTGTGTGCCTACTGAGACACGTTGTTCAGAGTGTGTCTGCCTAATGATAGACGACGAGTCATTGACTGCAGCACTCATGGGTTCAGCATGCAGATATGTGACGAATAGGTATGGGATATGTACCGTGGTTAGGACGGACGTGGAGAGAAGGAGTATAGGCAAACATGTTACGAAGCGTCACACATTTGGGGATATTTGTTTTTCTTTGTCTTTTTTGGCTTCTTGATCTTGTTCCTCATTACGCTACGCTACCTTGTTGGGCTTGTCTCTGAGCTGAGCTCGGAGAGATGACTGGGCGGTGGGCGGCGTGGCTCTAATATGTTCTCGTTTGCTCTGTGCATGGACTTTCTTTGTGTCTTTTGTTTGGTCAAGGCATGATATGATGTTCGCGGACTGTGTGTTTTTTTGGTAAAGTAGCGGCGAACTTGGATTCATTGATATGGAGTTTATTTCTTTTCTTTAGAGAGTTTTGTTGGGGGACATGTTTTGATTACGACAAGAATGTGTTCGTCTTGTGGCTACGTATGCACCAGGGACTAATTAGACGTCTTGTACAGAATAGGCTCAACTCGAGATGATATTTCCTATAGTTCCAGTTTCAAACAGCAATGTTGTCGCCATGCTCGTCTATCAATAGCTCTCTCTCTCTCAGTCTCGTGAGTCGTGTGAATGGCTTTCACGAGTCAACCCCCTCCCCATCACGCACATCAAGCATCATCACGAACGACACTGCATCACAGCTCATCCTCATCCTCATCCTCATGAACACCCCCCTTCTTCACCTCATCCTTCTCCGCATCCCTCACCGCACCCCAAAACTTCCTCCCCCCCTCCTCATCCCCCTTGAACAAATGATCAACCACCATCCTCCTCGGCGTCTCCCCCATCCACTGAAACAAACTAAAATCCCGAAACTTATCCGCCCGAAACATTTCCAGCATCTCAACCGGCTCCTCCCCAATATTCTCCACAAAATGGCCCATGTTCTTGGGCACAATGCCCACATCCCCAGGCCCATAATCAAACGTCCGCGCATTTCCCTCCGCCGCAAAGACAGTCACTCTCGCGCGCCCGCCTATGAAAAAGGACCACTCATCCGCCATGGGATGCCAGTGCATTTCCCGTATAGCACCCGGCTCAATAATCACATGGGCGGCTGCTACGGTCTTGGAGATGGGGAAGTTGGTTGAGTCGGTGATGCGGACTTGGCCCCCGGATGTGTGTTTCGGTTCCTGCTCGAGCATGTGATGCGTGAAGTTGTATTTGGACTTTTTTACGTATTTCCCGGTTGGTTTCTCGGCGGGGATGGAGTGCGGGGTTGAGCCTTGGAAGATGTATTTCTCGTGGGGGGGCAGGTGGGCGAAGACTTGGGGGGGGAGGTGGAAGTTTTTGGCGAGGACTGATTTTGGAGTGTGGGCTGGTTTTGTGTCAAAGGTGTTAGTTAGTCTATATTCCCAAGCTTTGTGTGTGTGTGTGTGTGTGTGTGTGTGTGTGTGTATGTTTCTTGTATCACATCATTCAGCATCGAGGGGGTGGGATTATTAGGTAGGACATACCCATCCAATCCGTCAAAATAAAAGTCGACTCTTCCGAAAACCGCCCATCATCAAAAATAAGTAAAAACTCCGTCCCATTCTCCCCGAGTCCCTGCAGTGAGTGAGGCACCCCGCTGGGGAAATACCACAGGTCGCCCTTTTTCAAATCATCCATGAAGCTGCCCCCCTCGTAGTCCAGAGCGGTGACGCGGACTTCGCCTTGGAGCACAAAGGCCCATTCGGCTTCCTTGTGCCAGTGCAGTTCGCGAATCACGCCTTTGTCGAGTCGCATGTTTACGCCAGCGAGCTCTACGCTAGTGGGGAGTTCTCGGATGGTGGTTTGCCGAGTCCAGCCGCCTTCCTGGAGCCGCGCCGGGTTCGTTAGTACTAGTACATACACATGTTCGTTGCTCCAGACAATTGGGCGTTTCATTGGGGAGAGTCTAGAATGAAGTTGATTGAGAGCGTTACCTCAATTCGCACATGGGAGTCTGTAAAGCTCCATCTCATGTTCGGAATCTGCCCATGATCCGTGCTAGGCGGGCGGATCAAATCAGGGCTCTGGCGCGAGCGATCGCGATTATACGGGCCAAGAATAGACGCGCCGTGGCCGTTGCGCCAGGGCAGAGGGTCGAGGTCCTCTCGGATAGGATCAATGGCGCGGTCATACGGATCGCGATAGTCAGGCGTGTAGGGATCCTGTTTGGCAAACTTGTCCGTGATGGGCTCGAGACCTTTCGCGAGGCGCTGCTGGGGGAGGTCCTGGTGAGGCAGCGCGGCGCCAATGCTGGATAGAGCGCCGATGAGAAGAAGCTGAGCGGCGGAGAGCTTCATCTTGGTGAAATGTGCGGGAGGTGCCAAGCTGAGAAGTAGGTGAGGTCAATGATGACGGTAGGGGATAGATGCAGCACCTGCTTTGCTCTGCTCTGCTCCGGCCGGAATACACGGATTCTTGACAGTCAATACTGAAGAGGAAGAAGACAAAGTCGTTGGGGAAAAGGGGTTCAATGGTAGAAAAAAAAAAAAAAAAAAAAAAAAAAGCAAGAAAAGCAAAGTGTGCATCGG